>CM046432.1:21925877-22030877 GCA_025506505.1 Flaveria sonorensis | reverse complement strand
GTTGAATTTTCAGATTTTACACTTTAGTCCCTCAAGTTTTCAAAATCACAATTTTTACCCCCGAAGTTGGTTCTTTTCATTTCTTGACACCATATGGCCCTTATAAGTTTCTAGGGGTCCTTATATTATTTTTGGACCAGGTTTACAAAGAGTTTTGAGGTCCTTTGCACAAAAATCTTGTTACCAATGTTTAACCCGTTAAAACTCGTTTTTACCCGAAATCAACATTTTAATCTATTCTCTTCAAATCCTTTCATCAAAATACGAGTTTGAGGCCCTCTAACTTACTGAAATATTATAGTTTCCATAGTTTTTAGGCTTGTTACATTATTTTTAGAATCTCATCCAAAAATCCCCCGGTTAGACATGTTTTAGCCAAATAAATTCATAAAGATTTACATGTTAACCCAAAATTTCACCAAGTATGGTTTTAGCCACTGATTTATTAGTCTTAGGGCCTGAAAATTTTTGTTTCTAAAAAGTTGTTAAGGATTTGGCCATTTTTAGGTACCTCCATCACCTATTCGGGACCTTAAACATGCTTCTAAGGTCCATAACACCAAACCAAATCATCCAACCCATAATAATATCCTTTTAGCATCATCATACATTCTGAAATTTTAGACTATACCCACAGATATAACAATATAAGGCAACAAGGTCAAGGTTGGGCACATAAGACATTATTTACACATGTGTAACATGAAATTTCCTGTTTAAACACCCAAATCCCTTCTGAAATTGATAAGTCCAGGTTATAAAAATGTTTATAAGATGTTTTAAATAGGTTTTTAAGTATCAAAAAGGAGGTTAGATTCGGGATAGATGGTTGGATAGTCCTGAAAACCCATGAAAAGGGTTTTTCGGGTAGATTCAAATGCACAAACACAAGGTAAATGAGTATGATGAAGTGTGTACCTTTTGAGGAGCTGTAATTCACACCAAAGCCACAACTGGGTTGCGGGTTTTCTGTCCTTGGAACAAGGAAATAAGATTCATAGGAGAGAAAAGTAGAGAAAAACAACAATGAAAGTTGTTTGGGTACAAGAAAACTTACACACAAGTTAGCCCGTGTTTAGAGTGATTCAAAAAGTGCAAGAGTGGTTGATTCGAAAGTCTTGAGGCTTGAAGTTCTTGTTCTTGCTCGGTTGAAGACTGAAGAAGTTCTTGGGTTCGTTTATGACAATTGCCGAGAGAGAGAGAGAGATATCGAGTGTAGATAGTTTGAGAGTGTGTGAAAGGGTGAAAGGGAGCAGGAACATTGGTTTATGAAGGGAAGAGATGGAGTGTGGGTTTGGGTTAGGGAGAACCGAGGTGTGGCGTGGTTGGGTGGTGAAATGGCCGAATGCTTGGCAACAACCCATGCATTGGCTGGTTTGGAGGTGTGCAGACCGGGTCAAAGGTTTCTAAAAGGTTTTGAAATTTTCAAAAATGCAAAGTGTTGCTCGGGGCGCCTGAATAGTGCCCATGCGCCCACTGTCATTCGCCTGAACAGTTGTCATGCGCCTAAGTGAAAAAAAAAAAACAAAAGAAATGCGGATGAACACAGAGAAATGCGGATGAAGAATCCAAAATTTTATTTTTATTATAAGTAATTTTGTTAAGGTGGTTAGTCATTTACATTTTCAATTATTATAAATTAGTTTAGAGACTAAGGCAAAACATACTAGAATCATATAGGTAAGATTAAATTACAAAATCAATCAATCACAAAGAAGAGGGTACATTAAACGAATGAAATCTTGAAAAAGAACCAAGTCTCAAATTACATTTAAGGCTTTGGAGCTGGACCTAGGAGTCAGTTGTTACATTCACCCACCGTGTAGGAAATTTCGTCCTGAAATTTTAGCTTCGATTAGATTCTGGACGAGTGGGCTTAAAGAGGTGTGGATACTCTTTCCTCATAACATCTTCTCGTTCCCATGTGAATTCGGGTCCTCACCGAGAGTTCCATCTTACTTTAACGTTGGGTATCTGACTTCGTCTGAGTTTCTAGACTAGTCGGTCAGTAATCTCCATGGGCTCTTCCATAAACTTCAACTCGTTAGTGATTTTGGCATCTTTCAATGGAAGTTCCAAGGCCTTGTCTATGAAACACTTCTTCAAGTTTGACGCATGAAAAGTGTCATGTACGTAGCTCAACTCTTGGGGTAGCTTTAATTGGTATTCTATCGGGCCAACTCTCGATAAAATTCCAAATGGTCCAATGTATATCGGGCTTAATTTTCCCTTCTTACCAAATCTCACTATGCCTTTCCATGGCGCGACTTTTAGCATCACTCTATCGCCAACTTGGAATTCCAGGGGCTTCCGCCTTCTATCGGCGTACTTCTTCTGATGATCCGTGGTTGCTCTTAGTCGTTCCTTAATCTTGAATACCTTGTCCGTGGTTTCCATTACAATGTCGGGCCCCATTATTTGGCTATCACCAATCTCATTCCAACTCAAAGGTGATCGACACTTTCTACCATATAGGGCCTCATATGGAGCCGCTTTTATACTTGCGTGGTAACTATTATTGTAGGAGAACTCCACTAGAGGAAGGTGGTTATCCCAACTTCCCCCAAAAATCGATCACGCAAGCTCTCAACATGTCCTCCAGTGTCTGAATGGTTCTTTCACTTTGCCCATCAGTTTGAGGGTGGTAAGCGGTGCTTAAGTCAAGACGTGTCCCAAAAGCTTGTTGGAGAGACTTCCAGAATCGTGAAGTGAAATGACTATCACGGTCTGAGATAATCGATAGGGGCACTCCATGTCTTGTTACTATCTCATCGATATACAGTCGTGCTAGTTTGGTAAATCATAATCTTCTCGTATGGGTAGGAAATGAGCTGATTTGGTCAGTCTATCCACTATTACCCAGATTGCATCATGCACACGAGAAGTTCTTAGCAAATTTGTAACAAAATCCATCGTAATGTTATCCCATTTCCACTCGGGAATTTCGGGCTATTGTAAGGTTCCTGATGGCTTTTAGTTCTCGGCCTTTACCATGGCACACGTCAGGCATTTTCCCACATAGGTAGCAATGGATTTCTTTAACCCAGGCCACCAGAAAAGAACCCTTAAGTCCTGGTACATTTTGTCACTTTCCGGATGGATTGAATATTTAGATTTGTGTGCCTCGTCCAGGACTATTTTTCTAAATCCTCAATGATTCGGCACCCAAGTTCTTCCCTCGTGCTTATACAGTCCGTCACTACACAACTCCAGGCGTTTATCCATTCCTGTTAGCATTTCTTCTGCTAGTCTGTCCTTGCTCAGGGCTTTCTTTTGCGCTTCTATCAAAATAGCGGTAAGACTGGTGTACACGGTCATTCTCAGAGCACGGACACGAAGGGGTTTCTCCCTTTCCTTCCTACTCAGGGCATCAGCCACCACATTGGCCTTTCCTGGGTGGTAGTGAATCTCACATTCATAATCACTCAGCAGTTCTACCCACCTTCGCTGGCGCATATTTAGCATCTTTTGTTCCACAATGTGTTGCAAACTTTTATGGTCCGTGAAAATGATGCACTTTGTACCGTAAAGGTAGTGTCTCCATATTTTTAGGGCAAACACCACGGCACCCAGTTCCAGATCGTGGGTGGTATAGTTTCTCTCATGTTTGTTCAATAACCTGGACATGTAAGCAATTACCTTATCTCACTGCGTCAACACACATCCCAGCCCCTGACGCGACGCGTCGCAATAGACCACGAAATCATCAATACCTTCAGGTAGGGAGAGGATAGGTGCACTACACAGCTTCTCCTTGATTAATTCATATGCATCATTCTGTTCTTTACCCCATGTGAAGGTTGTATTCTTCTTGGTTAGAGTGGTCAATGGCTGTACAATTCGGGAGAAGTCCTTAATAAACCTTCGGTAGTATCCAGCTAAACCAAGAAATTGCCTTATCTCTGTAGGGGCTTCAGGGATTTCTAGGCTTTCATGGCTTCAATCTTTGACGAGTCTACTTGAATTCCCTCTTTGTTCACCACATGCCCTAAAAACTGGATTTCACGCATCCAAAATTCACATTTGGAGAATTTTGCATATAGCTGTTCATTCTTGAGCAGTTCAAGAATTAGTCTGAGGTGCTTCACATGTTCTTCTCGGCATCGAGAGTAGATCAGGATGTCATCGATAAATACAATGACAAATTTTTCTAGGTATGGACGACACACTCGATTCATAAGATCCATGAACGCGACGGGTGCATTAGTCAGTCCGAAGGGCATGACTAAGTATTCATATTGTCCATACCTTGTTCGAAAAGCTATTTTAGGTACATCTTCTTCCCTTACCTTTAGTTGGTGATATCCCGATCTCAAGTCTATTTTGGAGAAGTAGCTGGCTCCTTGCAGTTGGTCGAATAAGTCATCAATTCTTGGGAGAGGATAGCGATTCTTGATTGTAAGCTTGTTAAGATCACGATAGTCAATACACATTCGCAGGGTCCCGTCTTTCTTCTTAACGAACAATATCGGTGCACCCCATGGAGAAACACTTGGCTGAATGAATCCCTTATCCAGCAATTCTTGGATTTGCACCATTAGCTCCTTCATCTTGGGTGGAGCGAGTCGGTAGGGTGCCTTGGCCACTGGTGCGGCACCAGGCACTAGATCTATCTGGAATTCGACCTGTCTAGTCGGAGGTAATCCCGGCAGGTCCTCAGGAAAAACTTCTGGGTATTCAGCCACCACTGGTATATCTTAGATCCTCTTTTCCTTTCTCGCTTTCATAACGTAGACAATGTAGGCTGAACATCCCTTGCGGAGGCTCTTAGTAGCCTTTAGGTTAGAAATTATGGGGTATAACGTGTCGTTTCTGTCACCGTGGATCGTTAGCGTGCTTCCATCAGTCAGAGGTATCCTAAGCAAGCGCTCACCACATATAATAACAGCCTTATGTTTTGCTAACCAATCCATTCCCATGACTACATCAAATCCTCCTAAAGTGATAGGCATCAAGTCTATTTTAAACGGGTTACCCTCTAACTCTATCGTGCAATCCTTGATAATTTCACTGGTTTCTATTATCTTGCCATCGGCTAATTCTACCGTGTAAGCATCAGTTAGGGCACAAGCATCCAAATCAATTAAATGCCTAAAAGTAGTAGAAACAAAACTACCAGTTGCGCCAGTATCAAACAAAACAGTAGCAGGGTGGTTATTAATGAGAAACGTACCGTTTACCACATTGGGGTCCTTGCGGGGACCATTGGGGTCCATCACGAATGCTCTCCCTTTAGGCTTGTTAGGCCTAGCGTCCTTGTCTCTTGCCAGCTTGGGACACTTGTTTCGCATGTGTCCCGGATCCCCGCATTCGTAGCATTGCTTCCCGGGCTCGAAAGTACAATCCTTTATCAGGTGGCCGGTTCGTTTGCCCCTAAAGCAGGGCATTGGATTGCATTCCCCTTGGTGGTGCAGTTTGCACTTGGTGCATAAGGGGTTGGTACCTACGTACAACTTTCGGCCTCTTGCCCCCTACTCATCCCGTCTCGTCCCTTCATTGGCCCTCTTGTTTGAGCTACTACCACTGCCACTAGCCCTTCTGACATCGATCCACCTTCTCTTCTCGCCCGATAACCTCTTCTTATCTTCACTCCTTCCCTGATCCATCCATCCAGCCCTGATCAGGTAGTCCGTTAAGCTGGCAGTAAGATCGGATCATGCCACGGACTTTGGGATACAGTCCCCAGATAAATCGGGCTACGCCTTTAGATTCGGGAGTTACCAAGTGAGGAACAAGTCTGGACAGAGCTGAGAATCGGTTTATGTACTTGGTGTAATTTGAGCCCCTCATTTCCAGACTCAGGAATTCCGCCTCAAGCTTCTCCTGCTGGTTCATCGGACAGTATTTACCGGTCATCAGTTCTCGAAATTCCGACCACTTCATGCGGCCGGCGGCAACCCTGCCCCTTGGCTGAACGATAGACTTCCACCATTCTAAGGTTGACCCCTTTAGGGATTGGGAGGCAAACCTGACCATATGTTCATTCTTGCACTCACTTATATCTAGCACAGCTTCCATTTCGTCCAGCCAGCGGTAGGTGTCTATTGCTCCCTCAGTGCCGAAGAAGTCTTTTGGCTTGCATGACATAAAAGTTTTGTAAGAACACCCTGTTCTTACCTCTTCAACATTCTTAGCATCTCCCGCATTGTTTCCGAGTCCATCATTCTGGAATGTATTTCCCCGATTAGCATTTATTTGCGCGATGATGGTGGGGATAGCATTTACAATTTGTTGGGCCACCAAGTTAGCAATCCTCTCATCGTTTTGGCGGTTAGTGTTTTCTCCATTGTTGACCCTTGGTGGAGTGGGTGGTCGATTCCCACCTTGGCCCCTGGTGCGTCCAGCACCTCTATTTCTTCCTCTGCGAGTTCCTCTTCTAGGCGGCATTCTGGTGTCAATCATAGATAAATCTCATTTAGTGTCTTATAATTTGTATCGAGTATCCCACACACCAATTGACTCCCAAGGTCGCTCCACAACACACAAGGATTCTCATAACACACAATAAGTCATACATAGTCTCAAACATTCATAAACTCAATTAGCAATTTAAGAGGCAATCACATTAGATCCCTAGAATATACTAATGCATATCCCAAACAGGCAACCAGCAATAGATAAGATGGTATCATAAAAGAAGTTCATTCAAAAAAATAGCATAGCAATCATCCAACCAGAGTAGGTAGTTTCGTAGCAATACAAGTTGGAAGGTGCCAACACCCCCAAATAATAGTATCAGAAATAAATACTTAGTTTCTCATAAGTTGTAGCATCATTCAAATAATCAACATCATTCCATCACTATTGCCATCTCTTCTTTAACCACCCGAACCAGCCTGACCCTTTCTTCTTTTGTTCTTGCTCCAACCGCTGGACACCATCGGACGCCATAAGTGCTTGAAATAGGGCGGACTGCGAGGTCAGCATGGCGTGCGGAAGTGTGAGCTCATGGCGCTGAATGGTCCTCAGAATGTCGCTCAACATAGGGTCGGAGGGACCAAAGTCACTGGCACGGCGGCTGGACTGCGAGTAGTGATCCCCTACTAACACGCTCGGGCCATCGTACATGCTGCGCCTCGGAGGTATCCAAAACTCGTCCTGAGGTAGGCGTCTAGGCGGTCCCATCATAGAAGGCGTCGGTGCAGGAGCTAATGTAGGAGGAGGTGGAGGAGGTGGCACTCTGAATGAAACAGAAGCTCCAGGTAGAGTGCTCTTCCGCGGTGGAGTAATGACTCGCGCGCCCCTATTCCCAATAGGTGGGATGGGCGAATGGGTAGGCGCTGCGACATGGGGTGAGTTAGAGCGGATCCGGCTCCTCGCCTGAGATGTCGGGGATGAATCTTTGAATGGCTCGGTGTCGTCAAATGTAACAGATATCCATCCGGGGTGGCTGCATCGCCTCATGTAAGTTTCATATTGTGAAGGAGAAGTCGCCCTCCTCAGCCGTCCGATAGGAGCGGTCACATCCACGGGTAGAGCGGGTGCTTTTCTGTTGTTTGCCATTTATCTCGTGTTCCTGAAAAATCATCATGACTAATTTGGTTTCTCATAGCTCATGGAAATAGTGATGATAGTTTCTCATAATAATAGTTACAGCAGTAACATTAGTAATAGTATCTGTAATAGTGAAAGTACAGGTTCCGCAGGGACAAAACAACGTTTAGATTCACACAAAACATTTTCCAAAAGATTTTAACACCAAATAGGGGATCGTGCCGGAATTCACGCGTCCGGTAAATTCATGATTACATTGATCAAGTGTAATCATCAATTTACCCAACACATTCATCCCAACATATTCCAAAACAAGGACAGTCCTAGGGTATCAGGGTTGTAGCCTAGGGTCTACTAAGGTATTCCCGATTTCTCTACAACCTGTGGCTCTGATACCAATATGTCACACCCTGGGCCCAGAAGAGGGTGGGACGTCGTAGATTAGCAACATACATGGCAGCGGAAACAAACCACACAAGAGCACACAAGGAGAGAAATCACAATGGCATTACATTACATAAATTTTATCCGGGTTAACACAGTCAAACACAAACGTAAAGTGACCCATTACATAAGTATCCAAAATAGTCCCAACAATTTCAAATGTTTCAAAAAGTTCAAGTAATGCCAGGGGGTAGTCATGGTACTAAGCCAGCTTTAGAGTCTTTCATAAAATCCAAGCTCATCAAGGATTACCTGAAACATGCTCAAAAAGAATTTGTGTCAACTAAAAAGTTGGTGAGTTAGAGAGCTTAAAGTTTAAAAACCAAAGGACTCATTGAATCCATAGTTTAGTTTAAAAACATAGTATCATAGTTGTGGGATCACAATCAACCCTGCACTCAGCCCCGTCTAGCCTCTTCTAAACTTGTGTTGCCGGTATATCCCATAGGGGAAACTGAGCCTCAGAACAGTATACTATACATGCCGAGTGGTACACCATAGTATCTTATAAAACCTGTTACATGGCACAACGACCTTGCAGGATCTCAGTATGGTACCCTTCCTGTATCGGAAGGCACTGTGCGTGGGGGATTTCCCAAGTAGATCTACCCATATAATCAAGCGGTTCACATAGAATTAATGACTGTGATACACATAGATGTAGGTTCTAACAATAGCCACAACATACAATAGCGTCGCATAATAGTATCCAATAAAAGTTAGTTCAAACAGAGCATGCTTCACCCTAAAATAATAACTAAAAGGGGACATAAGAAACTCACCTTAGACAGATCAAAGATTTTTCACATAAACAGAATCAGGTCCTAGCACCCTATGAGCAAGATATATGCAAAAGCTATAGGTTCTTAGACTATCGGGAGGGTGAGCAAAGGTAAGATATGTTTAAAAAAATACATATGACCACATCCTTTAGAAATTTGAGTCAAAAAGTTTCCTTTTTAGGAAAGTTAGGATTTTATGAGTAAAACGACTAGTTTTTAGTTTCTCATGAGTTCGCATATGAAAATAAGTATAATAGTAGCTTCTGGTTATACATTTTACTGAAATATGGTTGAATTTTCAGAATTTACACTTTAGTCCCTCAAGTTTTCAAAATCACAATTTTTACACCCGAAGTTGGTTCTTTTCATTTCTTGACACCATATAGCCCTTATAAGTTTCTGGGGGTCCTTATATTATTTTTGGACCAGTTTTATAAAGATTTTTGAGGTCCTTTGCATAAAAATCTTGTTTCCAATGTTTAACCCGTTAAAACTCGTTTTTACCCTAAATCGATATTTTAATCTATTCTCTTCAAATCTTTTCATCAAAATACTAGTTTGAGGCCCTATAACTTAATGAAATATTATAGTTTCCATAGTTTTTAGGCTTGTTACATTATTTTTAGAATCTCATCCAAAAATCCCCCGGTTAGACATGTTTTAGCCAAATAAATTCATAAAGATTTACATGTTAACCCAAAATTTCACCAAGTTTGGTTTTAGCCACTGATTTATTAGTCTTAGGGCCTAAAATTTTTTGTTTCTAACAAGTTGTTAAGGATTTGGCCATTTTTAGGTACCTCCATCACCTATTCGGGTCCTTAAACATGCTTCTAAGGTCCATAACATCAAACCAAATCATCCAACCCATAATAATATCCTTTTAGCATCATCAAACATTTTGAAGTTTTAGACTATACCCATGGATATAACAATATACGGCAACAAGGTCAAGGTTGGGCACATAAGACATTATTTACACATGTGTAACATGAAATTTCGGGTTTAAACACCCAAATCCCTTCTGAAATCGATAAGTCCAGGTTATAAAAATGTTTATAAGATGTTTTAAACAGGTTTTTAAGTATCAAAAATGAGGTTAGATTCGGGACAGATGGTTGGATGGTCCTGAAAACCCATGAAAAGGGGTTTTCGGGTAGATTCAAATGCACAAACACAAGGTAAACGAGTATGATGAAGTGTGTAACTTTTGAGGAGCTGTAAGTCACACCAAAGCAACAACTGGGTCCGGGTTTTCTGCCCTTGGAACAAGGAAATAAGATTCATAGGAGAGAAAAGTAGAGAAAAACAACAATGAAAGTTGTTTGGGTACAAGAAAACTTACACACAAGTTAGCCCGTGTTTAGAGTGATTCAGAAACTGCAAGAGTGGTTGATTCGAAAGTCTTGAGGTTTGAAGTTCTTGTTCTTGCTCGGTTGAAGACTGAAGAAGTTCTCGGGTTCGTTTATGACAATTGCCGAGAGAGAGAGAGAGATATCGAGTGTAAAGAGTTTGAGAGTGTATGAAAGGGTGAAAGGAAGCAGGAACATTGGTTTATGAAGGAAGAGATGGAGTGTGGGTTCGGGTTAGGGAGAACCGAGGTGTGGTGTGGTTGGGTGGTGAAATGGCTGAATGCATGGCAATAACCCATGCATTGGCTGGTTTGGAGGTGTGCAGACCGGGTCAAAGGTTTCTAGAAGGGTTCGAAATTTTCAAAAATGCTAAGTGTTACTCGGGGCGCCTGAATAGTGCCCATGCGCCCACTGTCATGCGCCTGAACAATTATCATGCGCCTGAACAGTTGTCATACGCCTAAGTGAAAAAAAAACCAAAGAAATGCGGATGAACACAGAGAAATACGGATGAAGACCAAAGAAATGCGAATGAAACAGAGAAATGTGGAAGAAGACCAAAGAAATGCGGATGAACACAGAGAAATGCGGATGAAGAATCGAAAATTTTATTTTTATTATAAGTAATTTTGTTAAGGTGATTAGTCATTTACATTTTCAATTATTATAAATTAGTTTAGAGACTAAGGCAAAACATACTAGAATCATACAGATAAGATTAAATTAAAAAATTAATCAATCACAAAGAAGAGGGTTCATTAAACGAATGAAATCTTGAAAAAGAACCAAGTCTCAAATTACATTTAAGGCTTTGGAGCTGGACCTAGGAGTCAGTTGTTACAGAAGGTAAGATTAAATCACGTTCTTCTCGGATTTCAGTCGGGTTCAAGCTTCTGGACAGATTTTTATGTGTTTAGTTGCTTCTTTACGCGTGTTTAGGTGTTAGAACTCCTGGGTTGTTCTCTGGTTTGGGGTGTTTGGCTTGAAGGTTATTTAAGGTGAGTTCTAGATCCCCTCTTTTACATGTTTTCAACTTTTTTAGGGTTGATATATGTATTAAAACTATGTTTCTTGTCAAACTATGTTTTCCATGGTGAAGATGATTTTTACAAAAATATGGGTGTTTTTAAATATTTCAATGTTGATAACTAATGTTCATGATGATCTAAGTGTGCTTCTTGTAGATCTAAGCTAAGTTTACGTTTTAAGATGTTGTATGAGACTGGAATTCATAAAAGCAGGACATAAGTGTTAATGCAATTATCGGTTGTGGACCTTGGTCGTCCGCTGTGGACTTTGGTCATCCGCTGTGAACACACTTAGTGTTTAGTTCATCCGTTACAGACTTTGGCCGTCCGCTGTGGGCTTTGGTTGTCCGCTTTGGACTCTTAACATTTAAGTCATCTACTGTATATCTATTTCATGCGTTGTAAACACTTAAGTTATTCTAATTTTGGGAATAGAACTTAAGTGATTGGTACTTATGTTTTAATGGGAGTTTATGCTTCTCTAATGTTTCTAATTGTGACATACACATAACCTGTTATCATATATTTAAATTAAGGTACACTGTTTGTTGTGGATTTGTTACAGATATCAATTTGATTTGGTTGTTATTTTACATATATGTAAATTATACAATTTGACACTCTAGTGCATACAATTTGATCCGATGCAAGTATGTGAAAATGGCTTTTTAGCTAATAAAATTTATGAATGAAGGTAAGAGACAAAAAATAAGATACTGGA
Organism: Flaveria sonorensis; assembly: GCA_025506505.1. Taxonomy (NCBI): domain Eukaryota; kingdom Viridiplantae; phylum Streptophyta; class Magnoliopsida; order Asterales; family Asteraceae; genus Flaveria; species Flaveria sonorensis. Next base: position 22,019,056 of record CM046432.1, on the reverse strand, counting down.
TCTTTTCTATTTTTAAGAGTTTCCAAAAAAATTGATGGTCTTACTTGACTAATAAACCTTTATTGTTTTAATTACAAAAATGATTTGATATATTAATTTACATTATTAACCATTTTAATCTCAACCATAGATTAGTATAATCAATGGTTAATAAGAGTTCTGTTAGTTCTTATTTTAATAGAAGATTTAAAAAAACCTAATACTATATATATATATATATGCACACACTCGTAAATATATATACATATATATGTAAATACTTATCACGAATTTATGAATAACTTATCATAACCATATATATATATATTGTAACACCAGGAAATTTAAAAAAAAAGGAAAAGAAAAGAAAAGTAAGGGAACAAAAAGGGTTTTATTTCAAAAAGCGAGGGTTAAAGTATACAAGGGACAAACCGACCCATAATGGGGTTAAAAAGGAGGTAAGGCAGCCCATACTCTCCCCATGCACTCAAATCATACGGCTAGAGTGAGATAAACGACTCCCACCAGTTCTAGAATGAGAAAGTAGAAGAACTCTCCTAGAAGGTAAGATTTAATCGTGTTTCTACTCGTATTTCAGTCAGGTTCAAGCTTCTGGACCGATTTTTATGTGTTTAGTTGCTTCTTTATGCTTGTTTAGGTGTTAGAACTCCTGGGTTGCTCTCGGGTTTGTGGTGTTTGGCTTGAAGGTTATTTAAGATGAGTTCTAGATCCCCTCTTTTACATGTTTTCTACCTTTTTAGGGCTGATATATGTATTAAAAGTATGTTTCTTGTCAAACTATGTTTTTCCATGGTGAAGATGATTTTTACAAAAATATGGGTGTTTTTAAATATTTCGGTGTTGATAACTGATGTTCATGATGATCTAAGTGTGCTTCTTGTAGATATAAGCTACGTTTACGTTTTAAGATGTTGTATGAGACTAGAATTCACAAAAGCAGGACATAAGTGTTAATGCAATTGTCGGCTGTGGACCTTGGTCGTCCGCTGTGGACTTTGGTCATCCGCTGTGAACACACTTAGTGTTTAGTTCATCCGCTACAGACTTTGGTTGTCCGCTGTGGGCTTTGGCTGTCCGCTCCGGACTCTTAACATTTAAGTTATCCGCTGTATATCTATTTCATGCGTTGTAAACACTTATGTTTATTCTAATTTTAGGAATAGAACTTAAGTGACTGGTACTTATGTTTTAATGGGAGTTTATGCTTGTCTAATGTTTTTAATTGTGAGATATAAAAAGTCAAATCATGTTTTCTTCTGAAGCTTAGTTTCTTCCGAAGCTTATTTTCTTCCTAAGCTTATTTTCTTCCGAAGCTTATTTTCTTCCGAAGCTTATTTTCTTCCGTAGCTTATTTTCTTCCGTAGCTTATTTCTTCCGAAGCTTATTTTCTTCCGAAGCTTAGTTTTCTTTCGATGCTTAAAATTTTCCAAATCTTATGGTTACCTTGGGAAGTATTAGTTTTAGTGTTGAGTTTGCTTGTTGATAATTAGCAAAAGTTCAGGGTCTTAAATTGCATGTTTGATTTTTTTTCTTATGTGCTGCTATTATGAGTATTTAATATTTCATGATATGTGATTATAAGACCTCTTAAAAGTATTATTCATAAATAAGTGGTCACAAAGGAATAAAATAAAGACAGTGTAACTTAATGAATGTTACCCCTGGGCCCTTATAATAAATGAAAAGCCTTGCAAGCACAATGGAATGAGGTGCACGACCTTGTTGTCGTTAGCTCAACTGATGTGTCGCTGATTAAGGATGCACATTTGGGGTATCCTTGTGATTGACCAATGAATGAATGGGACCCATATTCATGAGCAGGCTTCGTGCCTAGCAGTGTGGGTCAACTCTCAAGGTTTAACTACCATGATAAATGTTTTCTGATAGGGGTTCGACATCTGTTGCCAACCAAAAATGTAGGCCCTTGCTTTGTGCAATCCTAGTTAATGAAAGAGAAAGATAATGAAAGAAAGAAAGATAATGAATCTTTTAACAAATGATTATGTATAATGATGATGAACACCATGCGAAGCTTACAAAATGTATATTTTCTATATTATCAAAACTAGAACTCACTCAGCAAAGCTGACTTTTTATATGCATATCAGTTGGCAGGTAATGATGTTGCGGGGGATGGCATGAGGTTGAAGCTACTTGGCAAATAAAGACTGGCATCCATGTTATGAAGAAATGATATTTTTGTCTTGTAATACAACTAAATGTTCTTTTGAAACTTGTAACAATGATGTATTCCTTGTCAAAAGTTATTATTAATGCATGAAATGGGTTTTGTTTAACCATTCCGCTGCCATGTTTTCTTCCTTGAATGTATTTTAATGTGTAATGTACTATGAATGACCAACTGTGGGGTTTCTGGGATCGGGGCCTTACAAATTGGTATCAGAGCTAAAGTTTAAAAGAATTGGGTAAATTATTTTCAAAACCAAAACTTAAACTGAAAATAAGACCAAATGGAGGGATGCCAGCCCAAGTAGCTACGTGCCATAAGGTAGTTTTCTTAAAGTTAACCGGTATTATGTGCATGTGCTATCTGATTTACGTGCTTAGTAGATTTGGATGCTGATGTAGTCAGGATAGGAAATGCTTGGGGAATGAAGAGTAAAGTAAGTGGCTAATCACAACTGTCCACTATAATTAGGGACTTACTATACTTGACATAATCTGAGCTATTACCTTGAATCACCTTGTTGGTGTTTGAATCTTATAGGAAGTAGATTTTTATAGCGGGTAGAAAATCTAGAAAGGCAACCCGAGGTGGTGCTCGTGGCGGGCGTACCACTAGGCCACGTGTCACCAGGAGAAGCTAAGGCTCCCGATATGGTTCATGAGGACACATATCTCCATAGCCACCAAGAGGGTGAAGGATCAGCTACCCTTAAATCTACGGTGAAGGAAGCTATTGCTGACGAGGTCTATAACATCATGCAGAATGTGTTGCCTTCGGTGGTGACTGAAGTGCTGAAGGCTTTAAAGGATAGGGAAAGAGCTGAGGCTATGGGGAAGAAGGAGGAGGGGAAATCAAGAAAGTCCACTGAAAGGACTGAAGAAGCTGAAGAAGAGCCATCTAGCCCAAAGGTGGTAATTCATGAGGATGATGGTGAGGAGGAGAAGGAGACTACTAAGGGGTGCAGCTATGGGGTATTTCAGAGATGCAAACCCCTGACCTTCGATGGTAATGGCAATGCTACTGCTGCTCACTATTGGGTTTGAGAGATGGAAGCAGTCCTGGACATCCGTGAATGTCGGGAGGTTCAGAAGGTGAAGTTTGCCTCCCATTCTTTCGTTAACTCGGCACTATGCTGGTGGGACAACATTGTCCGAGCCGAGGGAAAATGATCCATAGCAAAGATGAGGTGGTCGGATTTCAAGGAGTTGGTGCTGGAGGAGTATTGTCCACATCGAGAGTTGGACAAAATTAAGAAAGAGTTCGTGTATTTGGAGGCTGGGAACATGACTCATCAAGAGTGCACCTCCAAGTTCAATGAACTTGCAAGACTTGTGCCAATCTGGTAACTCTGGTGTCCAAGAAGATTAAGAGATACATGCAAGGTTTGCCACTGGACATTAGGAGTAATATGATAGCCGCTAGACCGAGCACGTTTAGGTCCATGGTAGATTTGGCGGGGAGATTGTATGATGAGAGGGACCCGGTGCTAGTTCAGAGGAAGGTCGAGAGTGTTGGATCTTATATGCCCAAGACACATACAAGATTGATGTGGTTAGTACGTCATGATCCAAGTCGGGTCATACCCAATAACAAGCTATGCAAACACCGATAAATATTTATTTGCTGATATTATCAAGCAAATAAATATTGACACCAATTTAGAAAATAGGTTTTCTAAAATTATTGCATTTGAGATAGAACAAACTATATGGATGTTTTGTTCATGAGATATCATTTGTATTGTTATTTAAATTAGTTAAATAACAATAAGTAAAAGTGTGTTTAGGTTATAAAATTAAAAGGGTTTTAATTTTATAAACTTGTAACTTCTAATTAAAAGTGAAAATTTTAAAATGGTGGGAAACCATTTCAAAATCTCGGCCGCCCTCTTTGGTGTCTTGGGATTCCTTGTCTTGTTTTAATACAAGAATTTAATCACTTGGAAGTAACACTCAACCACACTCTCTCTCTCATACATGCAAGAACTCTTTCTTCTCCAATTTTGCTCTCCTCATATCCACGGATCTAGAGCTTGATAAAGAAGGTTTTGGGTGTTAACTTCCTAACTAGTTTGGTGCTTTGCAAGAGCTTGTGGGTATACAAGCTTGAGGTCTTCTCTTTTGAAGACTAGACATTCAAGAAACATCATCTCCCTCCTCTCATCCGTATCTAACTTCCTTGTTCAAGAAAGGTAGTATTCATGTACATCCTATGGTTGGTTTTGATAGCACATCTTTTCACATATATATGATCCTTGTTCTTGGGTTTGTTATCTTGAACATATAAATGTTTATTTTCAGAATATAAAACAAGTTTTAAACCCCTTATATCCGCTGCGTTTTGTTGTTTAAATGGTTAAACATCTTTGTTAAAACTTGTAAGAACCCAACAATGGCATCTAGAGCCGGTTATGTGGAAAACTTGCTTCAAAAGTCCTAGAAAAGTTAGTTTTGTTGGACTTTTTCAACCCATTAGGGGCTGTTTTGTTGTGGATGAATGAATCCCTTATCTTTCAAAGTTTTATCTTACATGCTTTAGAATAAACCTTGAAAGATTAACATCAAAAGGTTGATTGTTTTGTTTGGTCTAAACCCTAAAGTTTGGGTTTATGTTGGCCGAAACTTTAAGGGTTAAAAGGGAGTTCATGGTTGTTCTTGGATGTTGTATTTGATACATATTTTGGTGCATAACATAGCCTTGACCTAATGTGTTTTGGATTTGGATGAATGTGATTGTCATGTTTGGTTTTATTCATTAAAGGGTTGTAATAATAATTTTGGTGTTTGTATCTTTTGGGTTGTAATTTATTTATTCATTGGTTATGTAATAATTAGATTAGGTGCATTTCTTTTATTAGAAAAATTGTATTAGGATATGATTTTTGTAAAAGAAGATGCACAAGTTGGAGACTCAAGGGAAGATACAAAGGAAGAACTCAAAAGACATGGACACTTGAAGCATTTGGATGCGGATTCGAGTGGGAGTTCTTGGACACATTTTAATGTGTCATTATTAACCCTTAAGAAAGACCAAATGACAACACTTGTGATGGCAAACAAGTGTGGTCACCTTAGTGGCTATGGTTATGCACTTATGATTGAATGGTTGTCCTTGTTTGGTTGTTTTGTTTTATGTTGGATGTTTGATATATGGATATGCATAACAAACAAATTTATAAACATAACAAGCTGAAAATAAATGGTTCTTAATTATTAAGTGGTTAATAAAAGGTTATTAAAAGGATTAATGATTTTAAATAAAAGGGGTTTTATTAAAAGAACCATAGGGTACCATGTATTTGAAAGCATGCAAATACAAGGTACATAGAGTTTTCTAAACTAGAATTATGAAAACTTAAAATGTCTTTTGAAAACAAGTTTATCACCATCCTTTTACACAACACTTGAGTCACTTGAAAACTCTTAATGGGATAAAGGTCACCTAACCATTTTGAGGGAACTTGTGATTTGAGGTGGGAATGCCATATTTATGGGATAAAGATCACCTAACCACTTATATTGGTAAACTCACATGTGTGTGTAAGTAGGGTAACTTGATTTGCAAACCATGTTAAATGGATCACCTACAATGTGGTTTACAAAAGGTGTTGATGGGATTAACATGCCGACTATACATATGATGTTTAAGTCGATCCCATACCTCTAGAAGTTGCAAAGGGTTGCAATTGTCAAACGTTGACTACCTTGTTAATTTAAATAATGGGATAAAGGTCACCTAACCACTATTTAAATGTAATGTTGGATTCTAGAATTTTATTTTGTGTATGACACATAAAAGGTATTTATAATTAAATATGATAATATCGCAAATACTAAAATTGAACTTTGTTAAATTTTGTAGATGGCCACCAACCACAATGAAAATAATGAAATTCCATCCGCTCATACCCTATCACTAAGAACCATTCTCCAAAAGGAGCGTCTAAACCATAAAAATTTCATTGATTGGTTTCGAAACTTGAGAATTGTTCTCAAGCAAGAGAAACGGTCATATATCTTAGACGATCCGATTCCCGATGAACCCAATGAGGAAGATGAAGAGGCCTACATGAATTGGGTGAAATACACTGAGGACTCGGTCCAAGTGTCTTGCCTCATGTTGGCAAGTATGACTCCGGATCTCCAAATGGAGTACGAACATCACAGAGCATACGACATGATAACCCAGTTGAAGAAAACGTTCCAACAACAAGCAAGGGTATAGCGCTTCGAAACGGTTCGAGCACTCCATGCATGTCGTATGGATGATACCCAATCGGTCTCATCTTATGTACTTAAGATGAAGAGCCACATAGACCGCCTCGAAAGGCTGAATTGTCCCGTCTCGAAAGAGTTGGCTACGGATTTGATCCTCAACTCTTTGTCAAAAAGGTTTGACAAATTTGTAATGAATTATAACATGAACGGTTGGGACAAGAACATAACTGAGCTTCACTCTATGCTCAAAACAGCCGAGGCGGCCATGGGTAAAAGGAGTTTACCCGTTCTCACCATCAATGAAGGTGGGAACAAGAAGAGGCCTCACCCCGCATGCAAGGCAAGTGTTGCCAAAGGTAAAGGGTACGTTGGGAGAAAGGGAAAGGGAGTGGTAAAAGTGCCACCACCAAAACCAGCAGAGAAGAAGCAAAAGGTTGCTTCGGATGACCCATGCTTTAAGTGTGGGGAGATAGGACATTGGGCAAGAAATTGTCCTGTCCATCTCAAAGAGTTGAAAGCTAAGAGGGATGCCGGGCAGACCTCAGGTACAATTTTCATGAATCATATTGATCTCAATTTAATATCCTCTAACACATGGGTATTGGATACCGGATGTGGGACTCATATTTGCAATTTGTTACAGGGGTTCAAAAGAAGTAAAGACTTCAAGAAAGGGGATGTTAGCCTCTACATGGGGAATGGGGCAAAAGTTCAAGTTGAAGCCCGAGGGGACTACATCTTAAAGCTTCCAAATGGTTTGGAAGCAATTTTGAACAATGTTTTGTATGCTCCTAGTTTGACTAGGAACATTATTTCAGTTGCCCAATTAAGACAATATGGTTATGTTTTGACGTTTATTGAAAATGAAATTCATGTTTCTTTAAATAACATCTTTTATTTTAAAGCTACTCCTATTAATGGTATTTATGAATTGGTTCGTGAAAACACATTATATGATAGCTCGTTGTACCAAACCACCACCAAGAAGCTCAAATTAGATTTGAGTGACACCTATCTTTGGCATTGCCGTCTTGGTCATATAAACAAGAAGCGGATACAAACTCTTCAAAAGAATGGTCTTTTAAAAGCAAGTGAATATGATTCATTTGATGTATGTGAATCTTGTTTACAAGGCAAAATGACTAAGGCACCATTTAGTGGCAAAACCGAAAGGGCAAAAGCTTTATTAGGTATCATACATTCGGATGTATGTGGTCATTTTAAGCCAATGACTAGGTATAATGAAAGATACTTCATTACCTTCACCGACGACTATAGTAGGTATGGGTATGTGTACTTGTTAAGACACAAAGATGAAGCTTTTGAAATGTTCAAAACCTTCCAAAATGAAGTAGAAAATCAACTCAACAAATCAATAAAAATTCTCCGCACCGATAGAGGAGGTGAATACCTGAGTGATGCTTTTAGAGATCATCTTATAAGTTGTGGGATTATCTCACAACTATCTCCACCTGGAACACCACAACACAATGGTGTGTCCGAAAGGAGAAATCGAACTCTATTAGATATGGTTCGATCTATGATGGCTGGAAGCTCATTGCCTCTATCATTTTGGGGTTTCGCTTTGCTCTCTGCGGCCCGTATTTTGAATATGGCCCCAAACAAGAAAGTGGAAAAGACACCTTTTGAAATATGGCATGGAAGGGTTCCATCTCTATCATATTTAAAGGTGTGGGGATGTGAGGCTTATGTAAAGACTCCCACCTCAAACAAGTTAGAAAGTCGTTCCACTAAGTGTATTTTTATTGGATATCCTAGAGATTCTATGGGATATTATTTCTATGATCCATTGGAACAAAAGGAGTTTGTTGCCAAGAAGGGTGAGTTCTTGGAAGCCAAGTTCCTTATGGAAGGAGCTAGCAGTAGAACAGTGGATCTTGAGGAGGATCAAGAACCACAACCCGATACACGTTTGGTTGACACTAGCACTCAACATGAGGATGTTGAGAATGATCAAATGGTTGATCAATACACACAAAACGTTCGCAAATCTGGTAGAACTAGTAATCACCTGAAAGATATGGATTTTCATGGATGGGTGCTATGTGGTTGATTCCGATGAACCAATCACATACCATGATGCAGTGTCCAATTTGGATTGTGACAAATGGCTTGAAGCCATGAATGTTGAGATGCAATCCATGTATGACAACCAAGTGTGGGACTTGGTTGTACCACCTCTTAGCTCCAAGGTAGTTGGAAGTAAGTGGGTTTTCAAGAAGAAAACCGATATGCATGGAAACTTGGATACTTATAAAGCTAGACTTGTAGCAAAAGGTTTCACTCAAACTCAAGGGGTTGATTATGATGAGACCTTTTCGCCTGTTGCAATGCTAAAGTCTATTAGGATATTATTTGCCATAGCTGCTCATTATGATTATGAGATTTGGCAAATGGATGTCAAAACCGCTTTTCTAAATGGATATCTTGAGGAAGATGTCTATATGGTTCAGCCTGAAGGTTTTGTCGACCCAAAACATCCTAACAAAGTATGCAAGTTAAAGAAATCAATCTATGGATTGAAGCAAGCGTCAAGAAGTTGGAATCACCATTTTGATGAAGAGGTAATTAAATTTGGGTTCATCAAAAACGCTGATGAGGCTTGTGTGTATAAAAAGGCTAGTGGGAGCATCATCATTTTCCTAGTATTGTATGTCGATGACATCCTACTATTTGGAAATGACATTCCAACCTTGGAAGGTGTAAAAACCTGGCTTGGAAGCTGTTTTTCCATTAAGGATCTTGGTGAAGCCGCCTACATTTTGGGAATAAAGATCTATAGGGATAGATCAAGGCGGTTGATAGGTTTAAATCAAAGTGCATACATTGATAAGATCTTGAAAAGGTTCAAGATGGAGAACTCTAAGAAATGTACGGTACCTATTCAAAGAGGAACGATATTGAGTGCGACTCAATGTCCAAGCTCAAAGGATGAGCAAGATAAAATGAAGGAAATCCCGTATGCATCTGCTATAGGATCCATCATGTATGCAATGATATGCACTAGGCCGGACGTGTCATGCGCTTTGAGCATGACAAGCCGATACCAGCAAAATCCTGGAACTAGTCATTGGATGGCTGTTAAGAACATACTTAAGTACCTAAGGAGGACTAAAGATATGTTCCTAATCTATGGATCTGGTGAGGAGGAACTCGTGGTAAAAGGTTACACGGATGCGAGCTTCCAAACTGATCGGGATGACTCACGATCACAATCGGGATACATTTTCATCCTAAATGGAGGAGCAGTCCTTGGAAGAGCTCTAAACAAGATGTGGTGGCATTATCAACTACAGAGTCAGAATACATCGCCGCTTCATTAGCAGCTCAAGAAGCTGCATGGTTGAAGAAATTCATTGCCGATCTGGGGCTTGTCCCTTCCATTCAGGACCTCCTAGAAATTCTTTGTGATAATGAGGGTGCGATTGCTCAAATCAAGGAACCCCGTGCACATCAAAAGACTAGGCACATTGAGCGGAGATTCAACTACATAAGGGATGAAGTTGAAAAGGGAAAGATATGTATTCGCAAAGTTCACACAGATCAAAACATTGCGGATCCACTCACGAAGCTCCTTGAAAAGGCAAAGCATGAAGGTCATACTTGTGCCATGGGACTTCGATATTCTAGTGACTGGATTTGATCTTATAATTTTGTATTTGGATATTGGAACCTTTTATTATTTGAATGAATTATTTGGTTATAATGCTTCAACTAACGTTCCAATTTTGCATGTTTAATCCATGAGTAAATCATTTACTCTAAACGTCCGTAGTCGTTCATACCTGTGGGAACAAGTATGAGGGTAAGACTATTATGAACTTGGATTGGTGGATATTCATATGGATGAATATATAGCAAAGGGTTGCTGCCAAAGTTCATAGATATTTGTGGGATACAAATATTGGACTGACCCGCATCTCAAATATTACTACATGGAATCTTCTTGATTGATCATAAGTAAATTTGAGTAAAGGCGAATATCATTTGGTATCCTCTGACCTGAGATACATATTGGGTCTTGATATTCACCGGGTATTATACTTTAACTTAGTTCTTCGCTGTTCTGAAACACGGCAGTACATAAGACTAAATTCAGGTATAGCACGAGGTGATTGTAAGAGACATATGTAATCAAGATGGGATTTGTCCCTCTTATTCGTTGAGAGTAAGATGTCTAAGGCCTGTTTAAGTTAAGTCAATGGAGAATGATCATTCTATGTCTCTAAGAGTTAACATGACATCTGTGACAAAAGGATAGATGATTGATTCACCTAAAACATTTTCGAGTAAGATACTTGAAGGGGATGATGTTATTGAATGGCTCTTAGTCATACGTATTAAGGGTAGTGAACCGTTGTTAGGCGGTATTTACTGCTTGCATCAATCTTCTATGAATCTTGTGCAAGTGGGAGATTGTTGGATCTTATATGCCCAAGACACATACAAGATTGATGTGGTTAGTACGTCATGATCCAAGTCGGGTCATACCCAATAACAAGCTAGGCAAACACCGATAAATATTTATTTGCTGATATGATCAAGCAAATAAATATTGACACCAATTTAGAAAATGGTTTTCTAAAATTATTGCATTTGAGATAGAAAAAACTATATGGATGTTTTGTTCATGAGATATCATTTGTATTGTTATTTAAATTAGTTAAATAACAATAGGTAAAAGTGTGTTTAGGTTATAAAATTAAAAGGGGTTTAATTTTATAAACTTGTAACTTCTAATTAAAAGTGAAAATTTTTAAATGGTGGGAAACCATTTCAAAATCTCGGCCGCCCTCTTTGGTGTCTTGGGATTCCTTGTCTTGTTTTAATACAAGACTTTAATCACTTGGAAGTAACACTCAACCACACTCTCTCTCTCATACATGCAAGAACTCTTTCTTCTCCAATTTTGCTCTCCTCATATCCACGGATCTAGAGCTTGATAAAGAAGGTTTTGGGTGTTAACTTCCTAACTAGTTTGGTGCTTTGCAAGAGCTTGTGGGTATACAAGCTTGAAGTCTTCTCTTTTGAAGACTAGACATTCAAGAAACATCATCTCCCTCCTCTCATCCGTATCTAACTTCCTTGTTCAAAAAAGGTAGTAATCATGTACATCCTATGGTTGGTTTTGATAGCACTTCTTTTCACATATATATGATCCTTGTTCTTGGGTTTGTTTTCTTGAACATATAAATGTTTATTTTTAGAATATAAAACAAGTTTTAAACCCCTTATATCCGCTGTGTTTTGTTGTTTAAATGGTTAAACATCTTTGTTAAAACTTGTAAGAACCCAACAGAGAGGAGTTGGAATAAGAATGGTAATGGGAAGATGTTCAGGTATGACAACTATGCAATTGGGGAGAAGAAGTTGAGGGTTGATGATCGTCACCTAGAATAGAGGAAGGGGAATGCCTAAAGGAGGTGTAAGAAGTGTGGGAAGAGCCACACGGGTGAATGTAGAGTGGGGACGAACAGGTGCTTCAAATGCGGGGGCGAGGGCCATTATGCCAAGGAGTGAAGGATACTGAGATTTTACCATTACGGAGTGGTAGGCCACTTGGGCCGGGATTGCAAGAAGGGTGGGGCAGGAAGCTCAGGGACCCAGACTATGGGGGAGAAAGGGAAGAGTGAGAGCACCAAAGGAAAGGCAAGGGCATTCAACATGACCCGAGAAGAAGCCAGAATGGACCCTATAGTAGTTTCAGGTGAGTTTTTGGTAACACAATTGTATGCTTCTGTGCTCTTCGATTCGGGTGCTAGTAGAAGTTTTGTATCAGCTGCCTTTTGTCATGTAATGCATGGTAAGAGTAGGAAGATAGGTGTGCCTTTCCATGTAGAGACAGCGATAGGAAAATCTACCAAGGTGACTGATATGATAGACGATTGCCTCATAGAACTGGACGGTCATAAGTTTCCTACTCTATTGTATGTGATGGCCCTAGGAGATTTTGATATGGTGCTAGGAATGGATTGGTTGGTGACCTACGAAGCGAATATCATATGTCGAAAGAAGATGATTCGTCTGATTGCACCCGACGATAGTTTGGTTACGGTTCATGGGGACAAGGAATGCATCACTCGGCGAGTGATATCTAAGATCACGGCAGAGAAGTTTATGAGGTGAGGGTGTGGTGCTTACCTGGCTTATTTGAAGGATGTGGATGCTACCGTGCCTCAACTATCAGACGTGCCCGTAGTATGCGATTTCGCCGATGTGTTTCCTAAAGACCTACCAGGGGTCCCACCCGATAGAGAAATTGAGTTGCAGATTGACTTGATACCAGGAGCGGAACCCGTTGCCAAGGCACCATATCGGTTGGCTCGATCTGAACTCAAAGAGTTAATGATGCAACTGCAATATCTTCTGGATAGGGGCTTTATTCGGCCGAGTATCTCTCCATTGGGTGCTCCGGTTTTATTTGTGAAAAAGAAGGATGGTAGTTTGAGGATGTGCATCGACTACCGTGAGCTGAACAAGTTGACTGTGAAGAACCGGTATCCGTTACCAAGGATTGACGACTTGTTTGATCAGCTCCAGGGTGCTAGTTGGTTCTCTAGGATAGACCTTTGATCGGGGTATCATCAACTGAAGGTGAAGGAGTAGGATATACCTAAGACAGCCTTTCACATGCGTTATGGGAACTACAAGTTTCTTGTGATGATCTTTGGTTTAACCAACACGCCAACTGCTTTTATGGATTTGATGAATCGGGTGTGTTGTAAGGTCCGGTTCCCAGAAACCCCACAGTTGGTCATTCGTAGCACTTTACATATTAAAACAGATTCAGATTTATCAAAACAAGAGTACTTTATAGCGGAATAATTTAATAAAACCATAACATTCATTATCTATTACTTTTGTCCAAAAATAAATTGTTATGCTAGTTACAAAAGAACATCTAGTAGCATTTTAAAACAAAATAAGTTTTCAGCGTGCCATGGATGCCAGTCTTTATTTGCCAGGTAGCTTCAATCTCGTGCCATACCCAGCAACTCCATTACCTGCCAACTAATATGCATATAAAAAGTCAGCATTGCTGAGTGAGTTCTAGTTTAATAATATAGAAAATACACTTTTGCAAACTTCACTTGGTGATCATTCATCATTATACATAATCAATCATTAAGAGATTCATTATCTTTCTTTCTTTCGTTATCTTTCTCTTTCATTAACTAGGATTGCACAAAGCAAGAGCCTACATTGTTGATTGGCAACACATGCCGAACCCCTGTCGGCAACGTTTATCATGGTAGCTAACCCATCGACAGTTGACCCACACTGCTAGACATGAAGCCTGCTCATGAATACAGGTCCCATTCATCATACTTTGGTCAATAAAAAGGATTAGACCCCAGATGTGCATCCTCATGGGCTATATAGTCGCACATCATTTGAGATAACGACAACAAGGTCGTGCACCTCCATTCATTGTGCTTGCAAGGCTTTTCATTCATCATAAGGGCCCAGGGGTAACATTCATTAGGTTACACTATCTCTTTTTATTTTCCAAAAGTTTAGAATAATTCTAAGTCCCCAAAGAAATGCGGATGAACAAATGCGAATGAACTGTAGAAAATGCGGTTGAAAGTCTTAAAAAAATATCCTAAGTTTCCAAAGAAATGCAGGTAGAACAAATGCGGATGATCATAAACAAATGCGGATGAATACTTAGTATATGCGGATGAACACTTGGTAAATGCGGATGAACACTTAGCAAATGGGGATGAAGACTTAGCAAATGCGAATGAAGATGTAGAAAATGCGAATGAAGACTTAGCAAATACAAATGAAGACTTGACAAATGCGGATGAAGACTTAGCAAATGCGTATGAAGAAAAGACTTAACTGTTAAATGCGGATGAACATAAAAAACTAACCTGCAATGAAACATATGCCATTACCAATTTCCAATCATCATTCTAACATGAACACGGCTTAGATCTATCAATCTAACACTTAGAACATCATAAACATTAAACGATCAACAAGTGAATCACCTAGCATAACTATATCATCATAATCATCCGTAACATACATGGAAAAACCATAACTTGCTTCAAAAACATCAGTTAAAAGCATACCAGCCCCAAATAAGCAGGAAACATTTAAAAGAAGGGATCTAGAACTCACCTCTACTGCTTTCAAGAAACACTTAAGAATTGGTCAAGAAGCTAAAAACACAACTGAAACCGAACAGAAAACACAAGAAACCTCACCTCTAGGAGAATTTAACTTCTCATGCACAAAACCCAGTTGAAGTTTCTGTTCTTCCTCTTGCAGCCAAATTCAGTTGGTGAAATGGGGTGTGGGCGACCATGCTTCTTTTTAAATCCCATAATGAGCAAGTTTGCCACTTGCCCAACTTTAACCCCTTGAGTTGGAATATTTCACCTTTCTTTCTTTTTCTTTTATTTTGCTGAAATTTTCCGGGTGTTACAAGTCCACCTCCCTTAAATGGGTTTCATCCTCGAAACCTGTCACTCCCCGAACAGATGCATGTAATGTTGTCTCATTTCCTCGTCAGTCTGCAACATAGACTCAGACCCCTTCCTATGTCTCCACTGTACTCGTACAAGTGGAACCACTTTATTCCGTAGCCTCTTCTCTTTTATGTCAATGATGGCCACTGGCTGCTCTACATAATTGAGCTGTTCATCCACCTCGATATCCTCCAGTGGCACGATCATATCTTCATCGGCTAAACACTTTCTTAGATGTGATACATGAAATGTCGGATGAATCTGGCTTAACTCATCGGGTAACTCCAGTAGATAGGCCACCTCTCCTGCTCGGGCAATGATTCGGAAAGGCCCTATGTACCTCGAACTTAACTTTCCCTGCTTCCTAAACCTGATGATCCCTTTCCAAGGCGAGACCTTCAGCATGACTCTATCACCCACCTTGAATTCAATCGGTCTACGTCTCTTGTCGGCATACGACTTCTGTCTATCTTTTGCCGCCTTCATAATAGCCTTAATCTTTTCCAACTTTTCAGTCTTAGCCTCGATCACCTTGATGCTCCCTATTTCCTTCTGCCCGATGTCACCCCAACATACAGGCGTCCTACACTTCCTTCCATATAGCATCTCATATGGAGGCATACCAATGGTGGCATGATAACTGTTGTTATATGAGAATTCGGCTAACGGTAAGTGTTCGTCCCAACTTCCTCCGAAATCAATGACACATGCTCGTAGCTTATCCTCCAGCGTCTGAATTATCCTCTCCGACTGACCGTCTGTCTGAGGATGGTAAGCCGTACTGATATGTAACCTCGTCCCCATTGCGTCGTGAAATCTTTTCCAAAACTTAGATGTAAACCGAGTGTCACGGTTAGACACGATAGACACCGGTACGCCATGACGATTCACTATCTCTTTGAAGAACATATCCGCCAGCCACTTAGATGAATACGTCTCGCGGATCAGTAGAAAGTGAGCACTCTTCGTCAGACGATCAACTATCACCCATATGGCATTGTATCCCCTTGCCGTACGCGGTAACTTCGTAATGAAGTCCATGGTGATGTGCTCCCATTTCCACTCGAGTATATCCAAGGGTTGGATCTTCCCGTATGGCTTTTGGTGCTCCGCCTTCACTTGTAAACACGTAAGGCACTTACTCACATACCCTGCCATCGCGCTTCATTCCCGGCCACCAGTAATCTTTCTTCATATCATGATTCATCTTTGTAGCACCGGGATTAATTGAGTATCGAGTCTTGTGAGCCTCATCCATGATCTTTCCATACAGACCCCCATAATGAGGAATCCACATCCGCCCCGATCGAGAACGAACACCAAGAGTGTTCTCCCCCCAACTCAGCGACTAGACCTTTCATCCTTTTGGAGTTAATCTGATCTTCTTTTAGCTCTTCATCCTAAAATTGTTTAATCTGCTTCATCACATCGGAGGTCATAACCAACTGATAAGCTTTCACCCAAATCGGCTCGGGTTTCTCTTTTCGACTAAAGGCATCCGCCACCACGTTGGCCTTGACCGGATGGTAATGGATCTCATAATAATAGTCTTTAATCAACTCTAACCACCTCCTCTGCCTCATGTTGAGATCCTTCTGCTTGAAGAAGTACTTCAAACCTTTATGATCAGTGAAGATGGTGCACTTCGTCCCGTACAGGCAGTGCCTCCGAATCTTCAATGCAAAAACCATAACCGCCTACTCCAAGTCATGAGTAGGGTAGTTTGCCTCATGAATCTTCAACTATCTGGATGCATAGGCTACAACCCTTCCTCGTTGCATCAGCACACAACCCAATCCCGAATAAGAAGCATCTGAATAGACCACCAAGTCTTCATTCCCTTTGAGTAACGTCAAGACAGGAGCTTGAGTCAATCTTGTCTTTAATTCCTAGATAGCATTCTCCTGCGCTTGACCCCATATGAACTTCACATCCTTGCGGGTCAATTTGGTCAATGGTGAAGCTATCTTGGAGAAGTCTTGGATGAACCTTCTAGAGTAGCCCGCCAAACCCAAGAAACTGCGGATCTCGGATGGCGTCTTTGGAGTCTTAAATTGCATAACCGCCTCCACCTTTGTCGGGTCCACCATAATCCCTTCAGAATTAACCACATGACCCAAAAACTGAACTTCCTACAACCAGAACGCATATTTGGAGAACTTAGCATACAGCTTCTCTCTTCTAAGCGACTCCAATACCTCACGAATATGACCGGCGTGCTCTTCTTCGCTCTTCGAATAAATCAGGATATCATCGATAAACACAATCACTGATTTATCCAACGTCAGCCGACACACCCGATTCATCAAATCCATAAAAGCAGCTAGCACATTGGTTAAAACGAAAGACATTACGAGGAATTCATAATTCCCATATCATGTTCGAAACGCGGTCATCGGGATATCCTGTTCTTTAACTTTTAGCTGATGATAACCAGATCGGAGGTCTATTGTTGAGAACCAGTTGGCTCCTTGGAGCTGATCAAACAAGTCATCCATCCTCGGTAGTGGGTACCGGTTCTTCACCGTCAACTTGTTCAACTCACGGTTGTCGATGCACATCCTCATGCTACCGTCCTTCTTCTTTACAAACAAGATCGAAGCACCCCAGGGAGAGATACTCGGTCAGAAGTACCCCTTATCTAACAACTCTTGCAACTAGGTCATCAATTCCTTCATCTCAGAGGGAGCGAGACGATACGGCACCTTTGGAACAGGTTGGGCACTAGGTATCAGATCAATCTGGAACTCGATCTCGCGGTCAGGTGGCCCCCCTGGAAGGTCATCGGGAAACACATCGAGGAAATCGCATACTACCGGCACGCCAAACAGCTGAGGCATGGTAGCATACACATCCTTCACATAGTCTAGGTAAGCACCACACCCTCATCTCATAAACTTCTCTGCCGTGATCATCGAGATTACTCGCTGTGTAATGCACTCCTTGTCTCTGTGTACCGTAACCAAACTGCCATCGAGCGCAGTCAAACAAATCGTCTTCTTTTGGTACACGATGTTCACTTAATAGGCCGCCAACCAATCCATCCTGAACACCATATCAAAACCTCCTAGGGCCAGCACATACAATCTAGTAGGCAACTTATGACCGTCTAACTCTATGATACAATCGTCTATCACATTAGTCACCTTGGTAGACTTTCCTATCGTTGTCTCTACATGGAAGGGCACGTCTATCTTCTTATTCCTACCATGAATTTCACGACAAAAGGTAGCAGATACAAAACTTCTACTAGCACCCGAATCGAAGAGCACGGAAGCATACAATTGGTTACCAAAAACATACCTGAAACTACTTCAGGGTCCACTTTGGCTTCTTCCCATGTCATGTTGAATGCCCTTGCTTTGGCTTTGGTGCTCTCACTCCTCCCTTTCTTGCCCATAGTTTAGGTCCCTGAGCTCCCTGCTCCACCCTACTTGCAATCTCGGCCCGAGTGGCCTACCTCCCCACATTGATAACATCGCGGTACCCTACACTCTTTAGCATAGTGGCCTTCACCTCCACACTTAAAACACCGGTTCGTCCCCACTCTACACTCACCCATGTGAACCTTCCCACACTTCTTACATTCCCTTCTATTGTTCCCCTTACTCAATCCTGGGCGGCGATCGTCAATCCTCATCTTTTTTCCCCGTTCCCATAGTGATCACCCCTGAATCTCTTCCCATTACCGTTCTTGTTCCAACTCTTCTCAATCATCCTCTGAATTGGCACCGGATCCCTCTCATCATACAACCTTCTGGCCAAATCTACTACAGACCTAAAAGTTCTCAATCTAGCAGCTATCATGTTCCTCCTGATATCCACAGGCAGACCCTGCATGTACCTCTTAATCTTCTTGGACTCTAGAGTTACTAGATCCGGCACCAGTCTTGCAAATTCATTAAACTTCGAGGTATACTCTTGATGAGTCATGTTTCCAGCCTCCAAATGCAAGAACTCGTTCTCAATTTTGTCCAACTCCCGATGTGGACAATACTTCCCCAGTACCAGTTCCTTTAGATCCGACCACGTCATCCTTGTGATAGACCGTTTCCCCTCGGCTTGGACAATGTTGTCCCACAATCTTAATGCCGATTCAACGAAAGAAATGGAGGCAAACTTCACCTTTTGATCATCCTGGCACTCACTGATGTCTAGAACTGCTTCTATCTCTCGAACCCAATGATGAGCAGCAGTAGCATTGCCATTACCGTCAAAAGTCGGGGGTTTGCACCTATGAAACGCCCCATAGGTGCACCCCTTAGCGGTCTCCTTCTCCCCCTCGCTATCATCATAATGAATTACCACCCTTGGGCTAGATGGCTCTTCCTCTGTTTTCTCCTTCTTCCCAATATCATCAGTTCTTTCACCCTCCTTTATAGCCCTTAACACTTCGGTCACTACTGAGGGCAACACATTTTGTATGACGTTGTAGACCTTGTCAGCAATAGCTTCCTTTACTGTGGACTTGAGGGTAGCTGATCCTACACCCTCTTGGTGGCTATGGAGGTTTGTGTCCTCATGAATCATCTCAGGAGCCTTAGCCTTGCTCCTGGTGACACGTGGCCCAGTAGTACGCCCGCCACGAGCACCACCTCAGGTTGCCTTTCCAGATTTCTTACCCGCCATACGATCTACCTCTTATAAGATTCAAACACTAACAAGGTCATTCAAGGTAATCGCTTATATTATGTCAAGTATAGTAAGTCCCTAATTATACTGGCCAATTGTGTAAGGCCCCGTTCCCAGAACGCTTACAGCTGGTCAATCATTGCACACAAAGCATAAAACATACATTAACTTTACCAAAATATTGCAGCAGAATTCTTTTAAACAAACCATTTCATTATAATTGCTTTTGCAAAATAATACATTGCAGTTAACTGTTACAAAATATCACTCGTTGCATTACATCACAAAAACATTATAATTCAAACAACGGATGCCATCCAAAAATGCCATGTAGCTGCCCCGTGCCATCCTCAGCAACATTACCTGCCAACTGGAAATTACATAAAAGTCAGCGTTGCTGAGTGAGTTCTAGTTTTATAAATAAAATACTTTTCTTTCGATTAAAACCGTACTTTACTTTCGTAAGCGATCATACATCATACGTACAAATATATAATCTCATTATTATCTTTCATCATCGACAACTTACATTCATTCTCTTCTTATCGTACATTTCATTCGATCATTATAACTTCCACTTCTCTATGCTCCAGGCTAATGCCTCGAGCTATACCCCAAACATCATGCACAAGGCGGGTACCGGACCGAAGACTGTAAATAGACTTCAAACATCATGCCAGAGGCGGGCCCAGCACCGGGGTATCATCATTTGGACCAATGCCATGTGCTATACCCCAAACATCAAGCACAAGGCGGGTACTGGACCAAAGACTACAAATAGACTTCAAACATCATGCCCGAGGCGGGCCCAGCACCGGGGTAAGCGACAATGGTCCCGTAGGTATGGTCAGTCACAAACACTAGACCCCAGTGTGCATCCTTCTGGGGTAGCTAACCCGCACACCGTTGAGCTAACACCCTTTATTGGGTGTGAACCTCCTTACAGTGCTTGCAAGACTTTTCTTACTTCCGATCGTTCATTAATGCATGCATTTATTCTTTCTTACTTCACATTAGTTATCTTCCACTTTCGTTAAATACTACTTTACATAAGCATATTCATGCGTCACACCACGTAAGGTCACGACATAAACATAACATGGAACAACATTATCACAATAGCATACAAAGCATGCAAATCGTAAACAAGCACAGTCCCCCATAAAACCTCATTTCTTAACACTTAAGCTCTACATCCCAAAATCTCAGAAAATTCAGTCTCCTTAAAGAAATGCGGATGAACAAACAAATGCGGATGAGTAACCAAATGCGGATGAACACCTCAAAAAATATTCTAAGTGTCCCAAAGAATTGCGCATGAACCAAATGCGGATGACTGAAGCAAATGCGCATGGGCAAAACAAATGCGGATGAACACTTAGCAAATGCGGGTGAACAAAATAGTCGATGTGTTCATCAAATGCGGATGAAGACTTAACTAATACGGATGAACAACACTTATGCAAATATTCAAACTTAATGCGGATGATCAACTAACCTGAAACCGCATCTTACACTATAATCAGTTCCCAATCCTCATCCTTATATATTCATCGCACCGATCTAGCATGCTAATCTCTTAGAACAAGCATACAACCACATAAACCGAGCAAAACATGCAGGCCCTAACACACCCAGTAAAAGAATAGGGCCAAACTTACGGTACAACATACTGGACATATTAAAAAGTTAGTTACATGCAATTCCAGCCCCAAAACAGGTTTAAAACATAGAAACCGGGGATCTAGAACTCACCTTAGCAGCCTTCGAGTATGACTTCCTTCAAACCCGTTTGCACAATGAGTTCAACCACCTAGAAACCCAAGAAAAACACACACCTGAACACAACAAAACACACATAAGCACACAACCGAGGCATAGGCTTGCCAAGAACAACTTAAAACCAAGAATTCTTACCTTGAATTCGAATTCTTCTTCTTCCTTCTCCAAAACCCGAAAGCTCTGCTCTTTCTCTCTCTAAAATCCGATTAAAAGAAAATATGCAGAAAGGTGTGGGCGGCCATCACCTTTTGCACCCACTTTTTTATACTTTTTGTCCTTTTGACACATTTAGCCCCTCAACTTGGGTTAAATTGTGTTTTCTTTCTTTTATACCCATTTATTTCTTCTTTCTCGTGTTTTAAAATTTTCCGGGTGTTACAAATTGTGACTAGCCACTTACTTTACTCTTCATCCCCCAAGCATTCCCTATCCAGAGTACATCAGTATCCAAAACTACTAAGCACATAAATCAAATAGCACACACACGTAATGTCGGTTAACTTATGAAAAACTACCTGATGGCACGTAGCTACCCGGGGCTGGCATCCTTCCCTTAGGTCACATTTGATAAATAATTTACCCAATTCTCTTTAACTTTGGCTTTGATACCAACTTGTAGGGCCCAGTTCCAGGAAACCCCACAGTTGCTCATTCGTAGCACTTTACATATTAAAACACATTCAGATTTATCAAAACAGGAGTACTTTGCTACAGAATAATTTAATAAAACCATAACATTCATTATCCATTTCTTTTGTCCAAAAATACATTGTTATGCTAATTACAAAAGAACATCTAGTCGTATTGTAAAACAAAATAACTTTTCAGCGTGCCATGGATGCCAGTCTTTATTTGCCAGGTAGCTTTAATCTCGTGCCATCCCCAGCAACTCCATTACCTGCCAACTGATATGCATATAAAAAGTCAGCGTTGCTGAGTGAGTTCTAGTTTATAATATAGAAAAATACACTTTTGCAAACTTCATTTGGTGATCATTCATCATAATACATAATCAATCATTAAGAGATTCATTATCTTTCTTTCTTTCATTATCTTTCTCTTTCATTAACTAGGATTGCACAAAGCAAGAGCCTACATTGTTGATTGGCAACAGATGCCGAACCCCTGTCGGCAAACATTTATCATGGTAGCTAACCCATCGACAGTTGACCCATACTGCTAGGCATGAAGCCTGCTCATGAATACAGGTCCCATTCATCATACTTTGGTCAATCATAAGGATTAGTCCATAGATGTGCATCCTCATGGGCAATACAGCCGCATAGCAGTTGAGCTAACGACAAGAAGGTCGTGCACCTCCATTCATTATGCTTGCAAGGCTTTTCATTCATTGTGCTTACACTATCTCTTTTTATTTCTTTGTGTCCACTTGGTTAGGAATAATACTTTGAAAATATTCATTGTTTTTAATAATTACATACCATGAAACATCATAAATATCATCCATAACCGCATGCCATAAGAAGAGAAATAAACATTAAGCAAGCATAATCTTTCCTTATTCATCAATACTTAACACTTAGATTCTATTCCCAAAAGTTCAAAATAATTCTAAGTCCCCAAAGAAATGCAGATGAACTGTAGCAAATACGGATGAAAGTCTTAAGAAAATATCCTATGTGTCCAAAGAAATGCAGGTAGAACACATGCGGATGAGCATAAACAAATGCAGTTGAATACTTAGTATATGCGGATGAACACTTGGCAAATACGGATGAACACTTGGCAAATGCGGATGAACACTTGGCAAATGTGGATGAACACTTAGCAACTGTGAATGAAGACTTAGCAAATGTGAATGAAGACTTAGCAAATGCGAATAAAGACTTAACAAATGCGGATAAAGACCTAGCAAATGCAGATGAAGAAAAGACTTAACTGTTAAATGCGGATGAACACAAAAACTAACTTGCAATGCAACTTATGCCATTACTAGTTTCCAGACATCATTCTAACACGAATTGAGCTTAGATCTATCAATCTAACACTTAGAACATCATAAACATTAAACGATCAACAAGTGAATCACATAACATAACTATATCATCATAATCGTCTGTAGCATACATGGAAAAACCATAACTTGCTTCGAAAACATCAGTTAAATATGCATACCAGCCCCAAATAAGCAGGAAACATTTAAAAGAGGGGATCTAGAACTCACCTCTACTGCTTTCGAGTAAAATTCCTCCAAACCCGAGAGCAACCTGGAGTTCTAACACCTAAACACATGAAAACACACAACCAAGCACATAGAAACACTTAAGAATCGGTCTAGAAGCTGAAAACAAAACTAAAACCGAAAAGAAAACACAAGAAACCTCACCTCTAGGAGAATTTAACTTCTTACGCACAAAACCTAGTTGAAGTTTCTGTTCTTCCTCTTGCAGCCGAATTAAGTTGGTGAAGTGGGGTGTGGGCGACCATGCTTCTTTTTAAATCCTATAATGGGCAAGTTTGCCACTTGCATAACTTTAACCCCTTGACTTGGAATATTTCACCTTTCTTTCTTTTTCTTTTCTTTTGCTAAAATTTTTCGGGTGTTACATGTGTCGACCTATGCTAGATAAATCAGTGATCGTGTTTATTTTTGACATCTTGATTTATTCGAAGAGTGAAGAAGAGCATGCTAGTCATATCCGCAAGGTGTTGGAGATGCTCAAAAGAGAGAAGCTGTACGCCAAGTTCTCCAAATGCGTGTTTTGGTTGCGAGAGGTTTAGTTTTTGGGCCATTTGATTAACCCTAAAGGAATAATGGTGGACCCTACGAAGGTTAAAGCTATAATGCAATGGGAGTCCCCGAGGATGCCATCCAAGATCTGTAGTTTCCTGGGTTTGGCGGGTTACTATAGAAGATTTATTCAAGAATTTTCTAAGGTGGCAACTCTGTTGACTAAGCTGACTCGCAAGGATGTGAAGTTCAAATAGGGTTCTGATCTGGAGAGTGTGTTTTAGGAGTTAAAGACGAGGTTAACTCAAGCCCCAGTCTTAACATTGCCTGAAGGGAATCATGACTTGGTGGTATATTCAGATGCATCACGGTTGGATTTAGGTTGCGTGATGATGCAACGAGGAAAGGTTATAGCCTATGCGTCTAGGCAGGTGAAGATCCATGAGGTTAACTACCCTACTCATGATTTAGAGTTGGCGGATGTGGTCTTTGCACTGAAGATTTGAAGGCACTACTTGTATGGGGCAAAGTGTACCATCTTCACGAATCACAAGAGCCTAAAGTATTTCTTTAAGCAAAAGGACCTTAACATGAGACAAAGGAGGTGGTTAGAGTTGATCAAGGATTATGATTGTAAAATTCACTATCATCCGGACAAGGTGAATATGGTTGCCAATGCCCTTAGCCGAAAGGAACGACCTGAACCGATTCGGGTGAAGGCTTGTCAACTGGTTGTGACGCCGGATGTCATCGGTCAAATCAGAGAATTTCAAGATGAGGCACTGAAAGATGACAGGATCAACTCTAAACAGATGAAGGGGCAGGTAACAGATTTAGGGGAGAACACCCTTGGTGTTAGAACCTGATCCAGGCGAATGTGGATTCCTTATTATGGGGATCTGAGGGGAAGGATTATAGATGAAGCTCACAAAACATGATATTCCATCCATCCTAGTGCTACAAAGATGTATCATGACCTAAAGAAGGATTATTGGTAGCTAGGGATGAAGCATGACGTGGAGGAGTACGTGAGTAAGTGTCTGACCTATTTAAAAGTGAAGGCAGAGCATCAGAAACCATACGGGAAGATCCAATACTTGGATATACTAGAGTGGAAATGGGAGTACATCACCATGGACTTCATCATGAAATTACCTCGTATGGAGCGAGGATGTGATACCATTTGGGTGATTGTAGACTTCTTAACGAAGAGTGCTCACTTCTTGCCAATCCGAGAGAACTACTCATCAAAAAGGTTGGTGGAGCTGTTCATCAAGGAGATTGTAACTTGTCATGGCATGCCGATGTCTATTGTTTTTTATAGGGACACCCGGTTTACATCCAAGTTCTAGAAGAAATTTCATGATGCAATGGGAATGAGGTTACATATTATCATAGCTTACCACCATCAGACAAACGGTCTATCAGAACGGACCATTTAGACCTTGGAGGACATGCTCCAGGCATGCATTATTGATTTTAGCCAGTATAGGCATGCCACCATTCGAAATGTTATATGGGAGACGATGCAAAACCTCGATGTGTTGGGGTGATATCAGGCAGAAGGAGTTGGGAAGTATCGAGATCATTGAGGTCACGTTGGAGAAGTTGGAAAAGATCAAGGCTTTTATGAAGGCAGCTAAGGACCGGCAGAAGTCCTATACTGATAAGATAAGGAGGCCAATTGAATTCCAAGTGGGATATAAGGTGATGTTGAAGGTATCTCCTTGGAAAGGGATTATAAGGTTCCAAAAGCGAGGGAAGTTGAGCCCAAGGTATATCGGGCCATTCAAAATCATTACCAGAGTTGGTGAAGTGGCATATATGCTGGAACTTCCCGATGAGCTGCATGGGATTCAACCTACGTTCCATGCATCTCACTTACGAAAGTGTTTGGCGGAAGGTGACATTGTTATTCCTCTCACGAACATTAAGGTTGATGAAAGGTTGAATTACGTGGAACAACTAGTGGCTATTTTGGACCGAAAGGAGAAACGGTTAAGGAATAAAGTGATTAGCCAAGTAAAAGTCCCATGGTAGCATCGCAAGGGATCGGAGGCCACTTGGGAGTCAGAGGAAGAAATGAGACGGCACTACCCAGATCTCTTTAAGGAGTGACAGGTTTCGGGGACGAAACCTATATAAGGGGGGTAGACTTGTAACCCCCGAAAATTTCAAAAAAAAAAGAGAAAAGTAAAGAAAAGTAAGGGAGAAAATAGGGGTTTTATTTCAAAAAGCGAGGGTTAAAAGTGCAAAAAGGGGCAAACCGGCTCATAATGGGGTTAAAAAGGAGGTACGGTAGTCCATACTCTCCCCATGCACTCAAATCATACGGCTAGAGTGAGATAAAGGACTCCCACCGGTTCTAGAGTGAGAAAGTATAAGAATTCTCCCAGAATGTAAGATTTAATCATGTTTCTTATCGGATTTCAGTCGGGTTCAAGCTTCTGGACCGATTTCTATGTGTTTTTATGTGTTTAGTTGCTTCTTTATGTGTGTTTAGGTGTTAGAACTCCTGGGTTGCTCTCTGGTTTGTGGTGTTTGGCTCAAAGGACATTTAAAGTGAGTTTTAGATCCCCTCTTATACATGTTTTCTACTTTTTGGGGGGCTGATATATGTATTAAAACTATGTTTCTTGTCAAACTATGTTTTTTCATGGTGAAGATGACTTTTACGAAAATATGGGTGTTTTAAAAGATTTCAGTGTTTTTAACTGATGTTCATGATGATCTAAGTGTGCTTCTTGTAGATCTAAGCTAACTTTACATTTTAAGATGTTGTATGAGACTAGAATCCACATAAGCAGGACATAAGTGTTAATGCAATTGTCCGCTATGGACCTTGGTCGTCCGCTGTGGACTTTGGTCATCCGCTGTAAACACACTTAGTGTTTAGTTCATCCGCTACAGACTTTGGTCATTCGCTGTGGGCTTTGGCTGTCCCTGTGGACTCTTAACATTTAAGTCATCCGCTGTATATCTATTTCATATGCTGTAAACACTTAGGTTTATTCTAAAATATTGGGAATAGAACTTAAGTCACTAGTACTTATGTTTTAATGGGAGTTTATGCTTGTCTAATGTTTCTAATTGTGAGATATAAAAGTCAAATCAATTTTTCTTCTGGAGATTAGTTTCTTCCAAAGCTTATTTTCTTCCGAAGCTTATTTTCTTTCGAAGCTTATTTTCTTCCGAAGCTTAGTTTTCTTCCAAAGCTTACAATATTCCAAAGCTTATGGTTGCCTTCGGAAGTATTAGTTTTAGTGTTGAGTTTGCTAGTTGATAGTTAGCATTAGTTCAGGGGCTTAAATTTCATGTTTGATTCTTTTCTTATGTGCTGCTACTATGAGTATTTAATATTTCATGATATGTGATTATAAGACAATGGATATCTTAAAAGTATAATTCATAAATAAGTGGTCATAAAGGAATAAAAGAAAGATAGTGTAACCTAATGAATGTTACCCCCGGGCCCTTATAATAAATGAAAAACGTTGCAAGCACAATGGAATGAGGTGCACAACCTTGTTGTCGTTAGCTCAACTGATGTGTGGCTCATTTAGGATGCACATCTGGGGTCTAATCCTTGTGATTGACCAATGAATGAGAGGGACCTGTATTCATGAGCTGTTGGGTTTTCACAAGTTTATCAGAGTCATTTTATCCTTATAAAATGAAAAAGCAGCAGAAATGGAATGAAAAACTTGTTTACAGTTAATATATAGACCAATTTATTATATCTGTTAAAAGAAAACCCGTAATGGATCGTTATATGAAAAACCATGCTTACAAACAACCATAGAGTGTTTAGTAATCTACCTCTTGAATGGGACAGAGGAAAGAAGATCTTTGATTGGCAGCTTCCAAAGAAGGAAACCTCAAGCTTGTCTACCCCAACCCTCCAACAATACACCAGGTTGCTAGGATTTTTCTTGAATCGGGTTCTGTTCTTGGTTTTCCTCGACCGATCGAGAGAAAAGCCACAGTAGCACATCGATTGCACCTTTGTGTGTTGTAGGTTATCAGAGAGAGTGGTTGAATGCAATCATATATTGCACGTCCTATGAAACTGAATTTCAGAGTGAGAGAAAAGTGGGCGGGACCCATCCCTTTAACCCATCCTCATTTCTCTAATATTCATCCGCATTAGTAAATGCGGATGAACAAAATCTAACCGCATTTGTAAATGCGGAAGAAGGAACTTCATCTATATTTTCCAAATGTACATCCGCATTTGTAAATACAGATAAGTAACTCCAGCATTTCCATAAATCTTCATCCGCATTTGTAAATGCGGATGATCAGTCTCATCAGCATTTCCTTAAATGCTTATCCGCATTAGTAAATACGGATGAAGTAATTCCTTCAGCATTTCCCCAAATGCACATCCGCATTAGTAAATGCGGATGAGGAACATTCATCCGCATTTCCTCAGTAACATATCCGCATTAGTAAATGCGGATGAACAAAAGAAATGCGGACAAAACACTTGTATTGTTTGTTCAACCATTTGAATAACAATACAAAGTACTCTCTCTTTAGAATAAATTATCCATATAATTTATTCATAACACTTGTGCAAATATTTAGAAAACTAATTTCTAAATACTTCAAGTGTCAATATTTATTTACAAGATCATATCAGAAAACAATTATTGTAGGTGTTTGTCTAGCTTGTTATTGGGTATGACCCGACTTGGATCATAACGTACTAGCCACATCAATTCAATATGTGTTTTGGGCAGTCCGTCCCAACAATCTCCCACTTACATAAGATACATAGAGAATTTATGCAAGCAGTAAATACCACCTAACAACGGTTTACTACCCCTAATACGCATGACGAACAGCCATTCAATAATATCATATTCCTCAAGTCCCTTACTTGAAATGATTTAGGTGAATCTATCATCTATCCTTTTTTTACAGATGTCATGTTAAATCCAGAGACACAGAATGATCATTCTCTATTGATTTAACTTAATCAGGCCTTAGACATCATACTCTCAACGAATTAGAGGAACAAATCCCATCTTGACTACATACGTTTCTCACAATCACCTTGTATCACACCTGAAACTAGCCTCATGTACTGTCTATTATTTCAAAACAACGAAGAACTAGATCAAAGTATAATATTTGATAAATATCGAAACCCAATATGTATCTCAGGTCGGAGGATACAACGATATTCACCTTTATCAAATTTACTTATGATCAATTAAATAATTCCATGCAGTAAAATTTGAGAGCGGGTCTGTCCAATATTCCTATCCCACAAATATTTATGAACCTTGGTAGCAACTACTTGCTCTATATTCATTCCTCATGAATAT
This sequence comes from Flaveria sonorensis, assembly GCA_025506505.1. Classification (NCBI taxonomy): domain Eukaryota; kingdom Viridiplantae; phylum Streptophyta; class Magnoliopsida; order Asterales; family Asteraceae; genus Flaveria; species Flaveria sonorensis. The sequence continues at coordinate 21,989,705 of CM046432.1, read as the reverse complement.
CCAGCAATCCAAGTTCATAATAGTCTTACTTCATATTCATTTCCATAAATATGACCGACTACGAACATTTAGAATAATAAATATATTCATGGATTTAATCATGCTAAAATGGAACATAACTCATAGTATCATAGTCAAATATATGTATGAGTCAAAATAATAATTGTTCCGATATTTAAATACAAAATAGATCAAATCCAATCACTAGAATATCGAAGTCCTAAGGCACAAGTATGACTCTCATGCTTTAGCCTTTCAAGGAGCTTCGTGAGTGGTCCGCAATAATTTGATCAGTGTGAACTTTGCGAATACATATCTTTCCTTTTTTGAGTGGATCCACAACATTTTGATCAGTGTGAACTTTGCGAATACATATCTTTCCTTTTTCAACTTCATCCCTTATGTAGTTGAATCTCTCCTCAATATGCCTTGTCTTTTGATGTGAACAGGGTTCCTTGATTTGAGCAATCGCACCCTCATTGTCACAATAGATCTCTAGAGGATCTTGAATGGTAGAGACAACCCCTAGATCGGCAATGAATTTCTTCAACCATGCAGCTTCCTATGTTGCCAATGAAGCGGTAATGTATTTTGATTCTGTAGTGGACAATGCTACCACATCCTGCTTTGAACTCTTCCAGGATACTGCCCCTCCATTCATAATGAAGACATACCCTGATTGTGATTGAGAATCATCTCGATCAGTTTGGAAACTTGCATCCGTGTAACCCTTTACAACAAGTTCCTCTTCACCAGATCCGTATATTAGAAACATATCCTTAGTCCTCCTAAGGTATTTCAATATATTCTTAACAGCCATCCAATGACTATTTCTCGGATTCTGCTGATATCTGCTTGTCATGCTTAAGGCGCATGACTCGTCCGGTCTAGTGCATATCATCGCATACATGATGGATCCTATTGCAGATGCATATGGGATTTCCATTATCCTTTCTTGCTCATCCTTTGAGCTTGGACATTGAGATGCACTTAATATTGTCCTTCTTTGAATAGGTACCAAACCTTTCTTAGAGTTCTCCATCTTGAACCTTTTCAAGATTTTATCAATGTATGCACTTTGTTTAAACCTATCAACCGCCTTGATCTATCCCTATAGATCTTTATTCCCAAAATATAGGCGGTTTCACCAAGATCTTTGATGGAAAAACAACTTCCAAGCCAGGTTTTAACACCTTTTATGGTTGAAATGTCATTTCCAAACAGTAATATATCATCAACATACAATACTAAGAATTTGATGATGCTCCCACTAGCTTTCTTTACACATAAGCTTCATCAGTGTTCTTGATGAATCCAAACCTTTTGATCTCTTCAGCAAAATGTTGATTCCAATTTCTTAATGCTTGTTTCAATCCATAGATTGATTTCTTTAACTTGCATTCTTTATTAGGATATTATGGATCGACAAAACCTTCGGGCTGAACCATATAGACATTCTCTTCAAGATGTCCGTTAAGGAAAGCAATTTTGACATCCATTTGCCAAATGTCAAAGTCATAATATGCAACTATGGCAAATAATATACTAATTGACTTTAGCATTGCCACAGGCGAGAAAGTTTCATCATAATCAACCCCTTGAGTTTGAGTGAAACCTTTTGCTACAAGTCTTGCTTTATAAGTATCCAAGTTTCAATGCATATCAGTTTTCTTCTTGAAAACCCACTTACATCCAACCAGTTTGCAGTTAAGCGGTGGAACAACCAATTTCCACACTTGGTTGTCATACATGGATTAGATCTCTACATTCATGGCTTCAAGCCACTTATCACAATCCGAATTGGACATTGCATCATGGTACGTAGTTGGTTCATCCGAGTCAACTACATAGCATCCATTCATGAAAAATCCATATCTTTCGGGTGGTTAGCTAGTTCTACCAGATCTGCGAACGTTTTGTGTGTATTGATCAACCACTTGATCATTATCAACAACCTCTTGTTGATTGCTAGTATCAACCAAACATGTATCGGCTTGTGGTTCTCGATCCTCATCAAGTTCCACTGTTCTATCGGAAGTTCCTTCCATAAGGAATTTAGTTTCCAAGAACTCAGCCTTTTGAGCAATAAATACCTTTTGCTCTGTTGGATTGTAGAAGTAATATTCCATCGAGTCTTTGGGATATCCTAAAAAGATACACTTAGTGGATCGGCTTTCTAACTTGTTTGGGGTGTTTTGCTTAACATAAGCCTCACAACCCCATACCTTTAAATATGATAATGATGGAACCCTTCTATGCCATATTTCAAAAGGTGTCTTATCCACTTTCTTGGTTGGAGCCATATTCAGAATACGAGTTGCGGAGAGCAATGCGAAACCCCAAAATGATAGAGGTAGTGTGCTTCTAGCCATCATAGATCGAACCATATCCAATAGGGTTCGGTTTCTCCTTTCAGACACACCATTATGTTGTGGTGTTCCGGGTGGAGCAAGCTGTGAGACAATCCCATAACTCCTAAGATGATCTTGAAAAGCATCACTAAGGTATTCACCTTCTTTATGTTGAGTTGATTTTCTACTTCATTCTTGAAGATTTTGAATGTTTCAAAAGCTTCATCTTTGTGTCTCAACAAGTAGACATAACCATAACGACTATAATCGTCGATAAAGGTAATGAAGTATCTTTCACCATTCCTTGTCATTGGTTTAAAAGGACCACATACATCCGAATGTATGATTCCTAATAAGTCTTTTGCCCTTTGGTTAGTACCACTTACTTATCAAATGAACCCTCTTCATTTGCTTCCAAAAGACCATTCTTTTGAAGTGTTTAAATACGATTCTTGTTTATGTGACCAAGACGACAATGCCAAATATATAATTAACTTAAACCCATTTTAAGTTTCTTGGTGCTCGGCTGGTACAACGAGTTATTAAAGGATGAATCGTCATGAACCAATTCATAAATACCATTAAAAGGCATAGCCTTAAAATAAAATATATCCATAAATACATAAATACCATCATTTACAAACTTTAATACATAACCAAATTGTTTTAGAAGGGAAACAGAAATTATGTTCCTAGTCAAACTAGGAGATACAAAACATTCTTCAAAATGACTTCCAAACCACTTGGAAGCTTCAAGATATAGTCTCCTTGGGCTTCAACATCAACCTTCACTCCGTTGCCCATATAGAGACTAGTATCTCCCTTCTTAAAATGCTTATTTCTTTAGAACCCCTGCAACAAATTGCAAATATGAGTTCCACATCCGGCATCTAATACCCATGTTTTTGAGGAAATAACATTAAGTTCAATATGGATCATGAAAGTTGTACCTGAGGTCTGCCCACCATCCCTCTTGTTTCTCAACTCCTTGAGATAGATTGGACAATTCCCCTTCCGATGTCCTATCTCACCACACTCAAAGCATGGATCATTCTCCGTAACCTTTAGCTTCTTAAGCCTCGGTTTTGGTGGTCCTGCTTTAGTCTTTCCCTTTACCTTTCCTTTGATGTACCCCTTGCCTTTGGCAACATTGCCTTGGGTTCGGGGTGATGCCTCTTCTTGTTGCCACCCTCATTGATCATGAGAACTGGTAAAACCCTTTTACCCATCCCTGCCTCAGCTGTTTTGAGCATTTCATGAAGTTCCCCAATGCTCTTGTCCCATCCATTCATGTTATAATTCATGATAAAAGTTTCAAACTTCTTGGTTAGAACATTGAGGATCAAATCCGTGGCCAACTCTTTTGAGATGGGACAATTTAGCATTTCAAGGAAATCAATGTGGCTTTTCATCTTCATCACATAAGATGATACAGATTGGGTTTCTTCCATTCGACATGCATGAAGCGCTCGAACCGTTTCGAAGCGCTCCACCCTCGCTTGTTGAAGGAACATTTCCTTCAGCTGGGTAATCATGTCGTATGCCCCGTGATTTTTAAAATCCTTTTAAAGCTCAAGAATCATGGTTCCCAACATGAGGCAAGAAACTTGCACAAAATCCTTAGTGTGCTTAACCCAATCCTCGTAGGCATCAACATCATCAATGTTAGGTTCATCGGGAATAGGATCATCCAACACGTATGATTTCTTTTCCTGCTTGAGAACAATTCTCAAGTTTTGAAACCAATCCATGAAATTATTATGGTTTAGATGATCCTTTTCAAGAATAGTTCTCAGTGATAGGTTATGGACGGTCAGGGAGGTAGCGTTGTTATTATTTGCGGCCATAACTACAATATAAACAAAGTTCAATTATAGTATTTATAAAAAAAAAGACATTTTAACTATTAATACCCTTTCATGTCTCATAGAAAATTAATAATTAAAATCTAGAATCCAATGTTACATTCAAATAATGGTTAGGTGACGTTTATTCCATTATTTAAATTAACGAGGTAGTCAACTTTTGACAATTGCAACCCTTTGAAACTTCTAGTTTATGGGATCGGTTAAACATCTTTATGTTTTGTCGGCATGTTTAATCCCATCAACACAATTGTACACCATGCTTTGGTGACCCTATTCACATGGTTTCCAACTCAAGTCGTCCTACTTACACTCACGTGTGAGTTTACATATGCAGGTGGTTAGGTGACCTTTATCCCACAAATATGTTAAACCTACATCAAACACACAAGTTCCCTAAATGTGGTTAGGTGACCATTATCCCACAAATAGTTCCCAAGTGATTCGTGTGTTGTATAAAAGGATGGTGTTAAACTTGTTTAAAAGGGATTTTGTTTAATTAATTCTAGTTATGAAAACATTTTGTACCTTATATTTGCATGCATTCAAATACGTGGTACACGAGTGAAACCAATTTCAAAAGTTCTTTTAATAAAACCCAATTTTATTGCAAAAACATTAACCTTTAATAAAACCATTTTATTATCCATGTTAATGTTTTCAAAAGAACCGATTGTAGCTTGTCGTTGATTTGAAATTGTTTAATAATGCATATCCAAATATCACATGAACAATAAATTAAATCAACCATACAAGCAACACATACAACAACAAGTTCACAACCATAGCCAATTAATTTAACATCACTTGTTGGCCGAAACAAGTGAGTTGTTAGGTCCATCCTAAGGATAACACTTGTGCCGGTGAACTCCCACTTGATCCCGCATCCAAATGCTTCAAGTGTCCACTTTGTGTTGTGATTCCCCCGTTTGATTTGAGCTTCCAAATAGACTTAAAATTCTGCACCAAACCCATTTGGGCCTTCAAATTATGTTTTCAGTTATTGGGCTTAAATCCCATTAAGAGCTATGAAGTCCTTTGGGCACAAATTTGACCCAAACCAAAAACCATTCTTGTTTCATCTTTTTTTATAAAATTATATATCCTATATACATTTTCTAGTAAAAGTGAAATGCAGCTAATCTATTTATTTACATACCAAATGAAAATAAATAAATTACATAGCCAATAGGAAGAACAAATAAATTTAATTATTACAACCCTTTGAATAATCAAATACAAATCACAACACAACCAAACACATAGTCTTGGCTAGGTTATGAACATCAAGATACATATCCAAATATGTAAGCAAAATCCAAGAGTTCTCCCCTTGAATCACAAACTTTCGGTTAATGTATAAACAAACTGAAAATCATGATTGTCCAAACAACTTAATCATCCAAATGATTAAGATTTTTCAAGATTACAATATGCATGTAAAGTAGAATCCTGAAAAACAGGGGAAACATAGACCTGAATTTTTGGTCTGTTGGTGAATAACAGCAAGAAACCAAGAATTCAGTCTAGATGAATCATGTATCCATATAACCGGCTTTGATACCACTGTTGGGTTTTCACAAGTTTATCAGAGTCATTTTATCCTTATAAAATGAAAATGCAGCGGAAATGGAATGAAAAACTTGTTTGCAGTTAATATATAAACCAATTTATTATATCTGTTAAAAGAAAACCTGTAATGGATCGTTATATGAAAAACCATGCTTACAAACAACCATAGGGTGTTTAGTAATCTACCTCTCGAATGGGACAGAGGAAAGAAGGTCTTTGATTGGCAGCTTCCAAAATAGAAAACCTCAAGATTGTCTACCCCAAGCCTCTAACAATACATCAGGTTACTAGGATTTTTCTTGAATCGGGTTCTGTTCTTGGTTTTCCTCGACCAATCGAGAGAAAAGCTACATTAGCACACCAATTACACCTTTGTGTGTGTTGTAATTTATCAGAGAGAGTGGTTGAATGCAATTGTATATTGCACCTCCTATGAAACTAAATTTCAGAGTGAGAGAAAAGTGGGCGGGACCCATCCCTTTAACCCATCCGTATTTCTCTAATATTCATCCGCATTAGTAAATGCGGATGAACAAACTCTAACCGCATTTGTAAATGCGAAAGAAGGAACTTCATCCGCATTTCCCAAATGTACATCCGCATTTGTAAATACGGATAAGTAACTCCAGCATTTCTATAAATGCTCATCCGTATTTGTAAATGCGGATGATCAGTCTCATCTGCATTTCCTTAAATGCTTAACCGCATTAGTAAATGCGGATGAAGTAATTCCTTCAGCATTTCCCAAATGCACATCCGCATTAGTAAATGTGGATGAGGAACATTCATCCGCATTTCCTCAGTAACATATCTGTATTAGTAAATGAGGATGAACAAAAGAAATGCGGACAAAACACTTGTATTGTTTGTTCAACCATTTGAATAACAATATAAAGTATTCTCTCTTTAGAATAAATTATCCATATAATTTATTCATAACACTAGTGCAAATATTTAGAAACCCAATTTTAAATACTTCAAGTGTCAATATTTATTTACATGATCATATCAAAAAACAAATATTGTAGCTGTTTGTCTAGCTTGTTATTGGGTATGACCTGACTTGGATCATAACATAGTAGCCAAATCAATTCAATATGTGTTTTGGGCAGACCATCCCTAACATGAGCAGGCTTCGTGCCTAGCAGTGTGGGTCAACTGTCAAGGGTTAGCTACCATTATAAACGTTTGCTGACAGGGGTTCGGCATCTGTTTCCAACCAACAATGTAGGCTCTTGCTTTATGCAATCCTAGTTAATAAAAGAGAAAAATAATGAAAGAAAGAAAGATAATGAATCTCTTAACGAATGATTATGTATAATGATGGATGAACACCATGTAAGCTTACAATGTCACACCCCGGGCCCAAAGGAGGGTGGGACGTCGCAGACTAGCAAAACACATGGCAGCGGAAACTAACCACTCAAGAGCACACAAGGAGAGAAATCACATGGCATTACATTTAAATAACATATCCGAGCTAAGCTATGAAAGTCATGCCCAAAAGTAAGATCAACATCCATTACAAATTATCCAAATTTAAAACAACAATTCAAATGTCAAAAAAAAATGTTTTAAAATCAAGTAATGCCATTGGTAGTCACGGTGCTAAGCCATCCATAAAGTTTCCATTAAAATCCAAGCTTCATCAAGGGTTACCTGAAACATGCTCAAAAAGATTTCTGTGTCAACTATAAAGTTGGTGAGTTCAAGGGCTTAAAGTTTGAAAACCAAAAGGGCTATTTAGAATCCATAAGTTAATTTTAAAAACATAAGTATCACTATTGTGGGGTCACAATCAACCCTGGACTCAGCCCCGGCTAACCTCTTCTAAACTTGTGTTATGCCGGTTATACTAGGGGAAACTGAGCCTCAAAGAGTATACCATACCTACTGGGTGGTACACCATAGTATCTCATAAAACCTATCACATGACACAAATGACCCCGCAGGATCTCAGTGTGGTACCCTTCCGGTTATAACGGAAGGCACTGTGCGTGGGGGATTCCCCAAGTATATCTACCCATATAAAACAAGCGGTTCACACAAGAATTAATGATTGTGATACAAGTAGGTGCAGGTTCTAACATTAGCCACAACATATAATAGTATCATGTAATGGTACACAAATAAATTTAGTTCAAACATAGCATGCTTCATCCCAAAATAGTAGTAAAATAGGAACACTAAAACTCACCTTAGAATCAAATAAAAGTCCTTCAAGTATCAACAAGTCCAAGTCCTAGCACCCTATGATCAAGATACAAGTAATAAGCTAATGTTATTAAGCTATTGGAAGTGTAACTAAGTGCATTTATGGTCATACAATCATGTGGCTTCGATTCTTAGAAGTTTGCATCAAAAAGTTTCCTTTTTAGGGAAGTTAGGGTTTTTGATATATAGATGACAAGTTATATGACTCTTATAAATTTGTTTACATAATAATAAGTTTAATAATAGTTTCTGGTCATTTAGTTACTGCAATTTAGTCATATTTACGGTATTTACATTTGGTCCCTCAAGTTTCAAAATTTACAATTTTGACCCAAAAGTTTGTTTTCTTTCATTAATTGACCCAATATATCCCTTGTTAGTTCCTAGGGGTTTTTATATTACTTTTAGGTCTGTTTTAACTTAATATTTCCAGATTTTAACATGAGAGGTTTAAAACATAAAATTCAAGTTACCGGTTACGGTAAACCGTTAATTTAAGCATCTTGTTTTAGATCTCTTAATTTCAACCTATGACCTCAAGTATAACATTTTAAGGGCTTCTAACCAAGATCATAATCTGTTTTAAAAGTAGTTTTGGGGTTATTTTAGCAAAAAGTCCAATTTTTTTAAAACTAACTCGTTAAAACCCGTTTTTACCCGAAACGACATTTTAATCCACTTTCTTTCACTTTTCCACCAAAATATCACCTTGAGGTATTTTAACTTACTGAAATAACATTGATTTAGTGGTCTTAGGCTTGTTACCCTATTTTTAATATTTTATCCAAAAATCTCCCCGTTTATGCTTATTTTTACTAAATAAATTCATAGAAATTACATATTAACCCAAAAATTCACCAAATTCGGTTTTTAATACTAAAATACTTATTTTAGGGCCTGGAATTTATAGAAATTGCAATCTTTTAAGTTTGACCATTTTTGAAAATTTTACCACCTTTTCGGGTCACTAAATAGGGTCTTTGAGTCCATTATACCATACCAATGAACCCATTTCCATAATCTTATAAGTTTAACATCATCAAACTACTGGAAAATAAATTAACATCATGGATTTTACAATATTAATTAACAAGGTTAAGATTAAGGTGTTTCTACACCATTTACACATGTGTAAACATAATAGTTCTAGTTCAAACATCCTTAAATCTTTCTGTAACATTAAGTCCAGATTATTATATTGTTCATAAGATGTTTTTAAGCAGGTTTTAAGCATAGAATGGGGGTTGGTCAAGACAAGTGGTTAAATGGGTGCTTAAAACATGAAAAGGAGGGTTTTCGGGTTCAAATCATGTGCACCAACTCATGATTTGCGAGTATTTAGAAGAATGTACCTTTTGTGAAGTCATGAGTATTAAAAAAACAATGATATGGTCACAAGATTCTGTTTTAGGAACAAGAAAAGTGAGACTTAAAGGTTGAAGAGTGGAGAAAATAACAAGAATGGTTTTATTCGGGAGAGTTGAACCTTACACTTTAAGGATGGGGCAATTTTTTGGTTGACTCCAAGAGTTTGCAGGCTGCTGGTTCACGAGTTAGAGCTGAAACTTCATGTTCTAGTGAGAATCTTGTATGGTGGCACACTTTAGCTCCTCCTCTAGCCGGTTTCACTCCCGGACGATGTTGTGCTTGGAGAAGACTTCGAACACTTGATGAAGATGGTGAAGAAGTTGCAGAAAGTAGGAGAAGCCGAGAGAGTTTTTGAGAAAGAGAGAGAGAAAGACAGATAGATAGAGTGTTCAATTAAGGAAAGAAAGAAAGAAAATATATGGGTGGAGTGTGTAAATGGGTTTGGGAGAATTTGAGGGAGAGTATGGTTATTGAGTGGGGGCGACCGAATGCATGGTGACAATCCCATGCATTGGGTGATTTGGTGGTGCTTTGATCAGTCAAATAGTCTTCTAGGAAGTCTTTTTTTTTTTTTAATTTCAGAATGTTAAGTGTTCGGGAGTTAGAAAATTTTTAAGACCGAACAGTGCCAATGCGCCTGAATAGTGCTAATGCGCCCATACCAATGCCAAGGACATGTATGGCATGGATGGACACACAAATCCTACTAAATCTATGTAACTTGAGTAAGTGGCCAAGATTTCCATATTCCCACAAATTATCTTGTAATAACCAAGGAAGTAGGACCTAACTTTCCCCCTTCTCCCTTTGTTTCCCCGACCCCCACTATTACCACACACAAATTTCATCATTTTTTTATTTTAGCTCTCTAAACTCTCTCCAATCTTTCTTTCATTTGAACTCACTAACATTCATCATTTTGTGCTCAAATACACTAAGATTTCTGGCTAGTTGACCCAAGCACAAGCACCGCCAACTCCATCAAGTCAAGCTTTCTATCATCATTTCACGCCCTCACTTAAGCTCTTGAAATCCCCTAGTTCAACCGGTGCATCAAGGAACCCTCCCAGTCGGTACCATCCTAGATTCCTAGGTTTTATCACGTGAACAACTCACAGGTGAGTCTCATGAACCCCTTTTTTACTTTAAAAATTTTAAGGTGAAATACATACTCTTTAGTTATTAATTTGTTGTGCAGTACTACATGCTCTTGTCCCCCGAATGGAGAACAATCATTAACTCCAATAGTAGCCACATGATTTGTGGATAGTACTATTTGAGAATCTCCCGCACATAATGGGACTTTATGACAAGGAAACCTCTCCTTGAGATTCAATAATTGTTGTGTCGTAAATTAGTGCAATTTAACTGTGCATAGCAGAGCATAATTAAATCCAACAATCTAGTAGTAACAGGATAGGGGATATTTTTAATAATCGAGAGGGTAAGTCTGGGTCAGACTTGATTGTAACACATTCTATAGTTCACCATTATATCATTATTATTATTACCGTTATTGTCACTGACATTATTATTGGTTGTTATATATTGTCATGAAAGGTCATGTGTCATAAACTCATGAGCTCGCCAACATTATGTTGACTTATTTTGGGTGTATTTAAGGAGAAGAATAAATAACATGCGTCTTAAGGATAGTTGTTGCCTTAGTTGGACATTTGAAGAATTAGCCACCACCCTATCCGTCTCATCATTTATGAACAATTTCGTTAATATGTTATATTTGGATTTTTACACAATTAACGCTTTGGATATTTATTAATGATGTAATGCCACTGAGACAATTGCTTTGAGTGATATAAATGATTTAAGTTTAAATTTATTTACTTTCTTTGCATTGTGATGATATCAGTCGGTCACGGCCAGACCCTATCAAAGGGGTGTGACATTGTGTTTGACGAAGAGCTATTCTAGTAGGTACTTATATGCTCCTAAAAGGAAGTAAACATTTGGTGATAAAAAGTTTTGTTTTTCACTTATAGGATGTTGTAAGGCTGACTTAATTAAGCTTCATAATGGAGGAGGTTTTTTTCAGTATTGATCTTTCTCATGCATAAGAAACCTTTGGCCAACATAAGGTGTTGCTTAAATATCATAGGTGAGGTAAAGTTTAACTCCCTACACACTTATTGTTCTATAAAAAGGTCCCAATAGATATTAATATGGTTTATTTTTATCTTTTTATTCTTTCAAGTTGTTGAATTTGCCAATATTAAAAAATAGCTTGTACTCTTGATTACAGTATGGATTCAAATTTTCAACCCCGTCAAACAAATACAATAACGAATAGCAAAGTATAATTCATTATACATGTTTTCTAATGAAAGTTATTATGTGACACTATAAGTATTTGTTTTTTCTATTTTTAGGTTAATATTGTCCAAGCTTCAAAGTAAATTCTCATTCAGATATTAAGAAATATGTCACCGGAGATTTATTATACCAAAATTCATTTAAAGTTTATAAGGAAGCATTGGGAGAATTATGAGTTATAATTCACAGAGTTCATTTTTCCAAATATGCAATAATGAATAGCAAAGTATAATACATTATACATGTTTTCTAATAAAAGTTATTATGTGACACTATAAGTATTTGTTTTTTCTATTTTTAGGTTAATATTGTCCAAGCTTCAAAGTAAATTCTCATTCAGATATTAAGAAATAAGTCACCGGAGATTTATTATACCAAAATTCATTTAAAGTTTATAAGGAAGCAATGGGAGAATTATGAGTTATAGTTCACAGAGTTCTTTTTCTCAATTAAAATTTAAGGGTTGAACAATTAAGAGAGTTTTTTTTTTCGGAGACATACGGTAGACATTTTTCAATAAAAATAAGACTTAGATTATGAACCGTAACCCTTTATAATCTTTAATGCCGTTACTTTATTACTTAAACTTCTTATTAATACGTAACTTCAGTTATATATTATCTTAAAAAATTGTTTTACAAATTCTAAATCTCAATAACAATTAAATATAATATTCTTTATTTTCAACTCGTGTAGCACACGAGTACCTAAGCTAGTAAAATATGTATGAGTATAAAAATGGGTTATTGGAATTTAATAATCTCAACTTTCATTTATAGGTCGGGATTAATACCAACTCAGAAAATGTTTTCAACAATCTCAACTTTAAGTTTATTCTCCTCCAACGATCCCTTACTAACTGAGAGTTAATACCATTAGTTTTTTGATGACGTGAACTTCTTATATGGTCAAAACATTAAGCAGAAAGTTAAAATCAACTCTTAGCTCTGTCAATCTGAAACTTTTACGTCCTAAAACCCGTCAATCTCTACATCCTAATCTGAATAACCTGGCTCGTTAGAGGTAGATTTCAGGCGACGATAAAGGCTAAATATCAAAAAACGAACTTGATAGAAGCTAGGCGACGACGGAGTTGAAAAATGGCTCAAAGTTGGTTCCATTTTATAAAAAAAAAAACTTATGGGGGTTAAATCTCAGTTAGTAAGTGATCGTTAAAGGAAAAATAAGCTCAAAGTTGGGGGTGTCTCTAAACATTTCCTGAGTTGGGATTAATCCCGACAAATAAACGAAAGTTAGAATTATTTTAATCCAATAACCCTATAAAAATAATAACCAATGCAAAACCATAAAATTGTTAGATGAAGTAGAAACCGGAAGCTTTTTCTAGAAAAAATAGCAATATATATGTTAATATGGACAGCTTATTTTGAAAGGAAGAAACATTTTAAAAAGTGTTCTTGCTTTGAAAGTATGAGTTTAGTATTGTATAATATTATTCGTCACTTTTTAGGCTTCTTAATTAATTTAAACGAGTTTATTTCTTAAGTTGTATTTCATATCCAAGTCAATATGATACACGTTATGCCTTTTTTATATTACTCATGGACTTCATTACCAAACTATAAAGAATATTATATTATTATGTATTTAAATCAGGTCAACTTCCATCGTGCTTAGATCTATAGCATTTTCAAACGTAATTTCTTATGAATATTAACATATAAATATTAGCTTAAAGATATAATAGTATTAACATCTGGTTTCTTATAATGTTGTGAATATAATATTGATATCATATGAAATGATTATAAGTGTTGTAAGTACAGTAAAAAGAAAATATTACTATTTATTTGTAAATTTTAAAAAACACTTTTCCACCATTATAACTTGTTTAATATTTTGAAAGTGATTGTGAATGAATGAGAGATAAAATGTAATAATTAAAGTTATTAAAAAAATTTATTTAATTAAAAAAAGAAGAAAAAGTAATGATTTTTAGTGTAATTAAAAAAAACAAAATAAAAAATAAAATGTGAATACTACATTCAATATTTTTGTAAAGAAAACGCCTAGCTTGATGTATGTTTCTTATGTTATGTTTTATTTTTTATTTTTACTTTTTATTTGGTTAAATACAATTACTTTTCAAATCAAGAGTACTAACTACTACGTTACTAACCACTACAATACTAACCTAAATATCCACTATAATACTAACCTAAATATCTTTTGAGGGTATTTCATCTTACTTTTTTATACCAAAACTACCCTAAACTCTCAAAATCACTTAAGGCACTATCATAAGTATCTTAATTCATTTTTTCAATTTTGTAGATCTAAGTCTAAATTATATATCGAAAACTAAATTAAAACAAATTTAATTAATACAAAACAATAAAACATTACTTAAGAATATGTATAGATAATTACTTAAATATAGATAAATATCTAGAAAACTAGAAATCTAGAATTTATAAGGCTATTGATACCGCTGCTATATTTTATGTTTTGTTCAAAAATTATCTCCAACATGGATCCATGACATGGTTTTATGGATTCATAAACATCTTTAAATCCCAGTCCATATGATCCTCTCGGATAGTCTCTAGTCCATATGGATATTAAATTGGTTGTTGCTCAAAGCTGAGTTGTTGTCTTTCTTGATTTGGCTACAACTACCACCTGAAGACTGTTTTGCTTGAATCATTGTTGATTTTTTTGGAATCCACAAATAGTAAAAATTTGCATAGTTTTTGGTGTAGCAAAGTCAAAAGCTACCATCTAAGCCAATCAAAAGAAGTTTGCAGACAGACTGAAGATGGTGAGCTTCTTGAAGCTGTATGGGTTTTCCAGAAGGAGACTTAGTCCAATGTCTCTATCCACTATGGATGAGCACATTAGAGTGATCAAGCAGAATATCAAGAGGGGTGTGCTGGTTGACTTGTATTCTCCACCAAGTCAGGCTGCACCTGAAGCTGAGGTCAAGGTTGAACCACAAGAGACAACACAACCTGGACCTAGTGTTGCATCTCAGCCAACTTCATCTTCTGATCCTAAGCTGAGTCTTGATCTATCTCCTTAGGAACATGGGAAGGAAAAGAACCCAATTGAGGAGAAGAAACAAGAAAAAATATGGTACTCAAGACCAACCTCCTCGGTTAAAATACAGAAAGAGGATAAGGATGGTCATTAGAAGGGACAAGAAGAAGAAGAAGAAATGCAGGACTGTTCAAAGGTGGTCAATGCAACCGTTTCACAATGTTTGGAGAGTGTTAGAACACTTAACAAATCAAATAGGGAACCGGCTTTATGATGAAACAAGGAACACAAGTAAAGAACAAGAACAAGAACAACATAATATGGTTTTAAAAAATATTGTATATTGCTCTCAAGTTCTTACAAAGTGTTATAAAGCTTATCTCCTAAAAGTTACAAGTACTTGAGATACTTTATACTACATCCTACAGCCGGCCATACTTTCAAGGCCAGCAGGAAACACTAATCTAGACAACAAGATCAATGTAGAGTCAAAAAGCAGATTGCCTTTGACTAGTGACTATGACATACCATAGCTCACGTCCTAATATATTACAAAAAGAATAAAAGTACAAGAGTAGAAAGCTACAGATAAATGACCTTAATCTACAGTTTGACAAAAGTTAGATTTTTCACCAACTCATATAAGCTGGTGAGTCTTCAGAGATGATTGCGGAAAGTTGTTCAGCTTTTGTCAAAAGGTGATTCAGAAAAAGCATGTCGTCTTTGTCTTCGGAAGACTTCATCTTTGGCTTTGAAAGATTTGGTCTTTTGGCTTTGGAAGATTTGATACTTAGTATAATTCACTAAGTTATATCAAATCTTTCGAAGTAACTTCCTTGAACTTCACATGTGCATGCTGAGAGCTCTTTGGTTGCATCAGCCTCTAAGTGTGAACCTTACAAACTCTCCTTAGGCTAATGCTACCAAAACTGAAGGAGAGTCTTAAAGCTTGATCTTCATCTGTTGACAGTCCTCATCTGAATCAAGACCATTCCCTTTATCATTAGTTGGTCAGGATTCCTCAGACTCTCAAAGTATCTCCTCATATCATAGAGATCATACAGAGGGAGGTCAACCACATTTTGCCAGAAGTACATGTCTTGAGCCCTTTAATGTCTAGTGACATACCATCTGTCTGGATTGGTGGCAAACATCCAAGACACGATGGGTCTCTCAGCAACAAGAGGCCACTTGAATGGGAGTTGGATGAGTTGCCTCTTCTTGATCACCCTTAGGATGTTCTGACCCATCCTGAGCTGCAGAGGTGGATGCCTTGGACATTTTTTTCTTTTTCTTGTCCCTTCTGATGGCAATCCTCTTCCTCTTTCTGTACTTTAACTAAGAAGGCTGGCTTGCAGCACCAGATGGTTCTTGTTTGTCCTTCTTAGTTGGGTCCTTTTCCTTCATAGGTTCAGAAGGATAGGAATCAGGACCCTGTTGTGGATTAGAAGATGAAGCTGGCTGTGATGCAGCACTAGGTCCTGGTTGTGTTGTCTCTTGGGGTTCAACCTTGACCTTAGCTTTAGTGCAGCCTGACTTGATGGAGAATGCAAGTCAACTGGCTCACCCCTTTTAATCTTCTGCTTGATCATTATAATGTGCTCATCCATGGTGGATAGAGACATTAGACCAAGTCTCCTTCCAAAGAATCCATACGGCTTCAAGAAGCTCATCATCTTTTGTCTGTCAGTAGATTTCTTCTGATTAGCTCTGATGGTGGCTCTTGACTTTGCAGCCTCTTCTCTCATCTTCCTTTTCAGCACTTATTGCTCAAGCTGCTTGAGGTATTTCAATTCAATGTACTCATAAGACAAGGGAAGCAGGTCTGCTGCTTGATAGACGCATGTGGCACTCAGGTAGGTAATTATGTGTTGCCTGTCTTGTTCCCTACCTACTTGAGTTTGTTTCTCAGTGGCCACAGCCTCTGCCTCAGGACTTTTCTAAACTGGGGAGGGTAGGAGATTTATAGAGTCTTTTCTCCTTCTTTCTTCTTTGATTTTGAGGAGCAATTCTGCATCCTCAGCTTCTCTTCTCTCCTTTGACACTTCCATGTCAGTCAGTTCATTCAATTCATCAAAGGTGAGAGAGATAAGTTCATCAGTATTGTAGTTCCTAGACCCTAGATAGTTTAGCCTGGCTGCCCTCAACTCATCTTCTTAAGTGCTTGGCCTGGGGGCAGCCCTGATAGCAGCTTCTATGAAGCCAAGGGTCCCACTTCAACTCTCTCCTCTTGCCTTCCTCTTCCAATCTCTTTTTTCCTGCTCAATCTCCTCATAGGTCATCTTTTTCTTCCCTTTGTCAGTCACTGGCCTGTGTGACTCAGGGTGGAGAGAGCTTCGCCCTTCATTGCTTGGTGTTGCACTTGAGCTCTGGCTAAAGAAAGGCTGTGAGACACCTTCACCAGCTGGTGCCTCACTATGGGTGATGGGTGTTGAAGCAGCTCCTATCTCAAGGTTCATAGGTTCAACCACTAGGCCTTCAGCCAAGGTTTCCCCTTTGAAGCTAATTTTAGGGTCTACGTCAGCATCCAGTTAACCAACAGTCTTACCTACTAGCCTTTGTCTATATAATTTGGATCTCAGCTTGAACTTTTCAAGCAACCTCTCTTAAATTCTCTCAGCTAACCTTGCAGCTTGCCTAGATTGACTTAGGTTGGCAAGAGGCAAGTCAACTAGAGAAAAGCTCTTATAGTATCTCAGGTTTTGATAGTTGAAGACTTCTTATTGTCCCTGAGATCCAGAGAGTACCAGGGCTCTCCTATCAGCATCATACCTCCATCCTACTATTGGATTTTCAGTAGAGTAGGATAGGGTGGACATTGTCATTGGTATACCCTCCTCAAACAGGCTTAAATTAGTGAATCCACATCAATGTGAGTCTGAGGAGGTTTGTTGAGTATGGACAACTACAAGTGAGGGTAGTGAACCCACTATGTCCATACTCTGGGTAGAACTCCCAGGTTTTATGATTGTAGTAGGACTTTCTCTCTCTTTTTGATAGCATCACCCTCTTAAATAGGGGAGCTAAGGGTTAGGTCCACCACATCCCTAGGTTCTTATGGACCTGGTTGAGTTCACATGACAGGTCTCTCAGCTAACTTTCCCTTGAGATCGGTGATCTTAAGTTGCCAGTCATTGACCTGTCTTTGTAAGGTAGTCGCCTGAAATTCTAGGTAACTAACGTTAGAAACTAAATAGGTGTAGAGTTTTATTAGTTTTCGCACCTTTAGTTGCATACTCTCCTCATCTTCATCAGAAGAATCATGAGGGGATGAGAGAATAGGACTAAAGTCTTCTTCCTTAACACCAGCTTGGGTATCTTGGCTGCTGGACTTCCTCTACACACTGACAGCTTTAAAAGAAGTGTTAATGGGTTGAGTTGCCATGGTTAAGGTCTTAATAATGTAATCACTTATAGAAGTGAGAGCCTCTTCCATATGGGCCTCCTAAACATGTTTAGGGAGGTCCACCTTAGTTATGGGTGGATGATGTGGGCTATGTAAGGATCAACAATTTATAAGATTGATCTCACAATAATAACATGGAATATTATCATGGTGGAACTAAAAGATTGAAGATGAAATAAATGTAAATAACTTCCAATTGTATAGCTCTCTGATTTTGAAATAATTACAATAAGAGTGAAAATCGAGAAATGACTAAAAGCTAGCTAATTACAAAACAAAACTTCTATATATACTAATCTAGAAGTTCTCGCACGAATAACTTGTTCTCACGCGACTTGATGTTTTCGCGCGAGAACAAGTTATCACGTGACAACTTGAACTTGTCGCTTGACTTGATCATCTTCATCTTGATTTGATTTCCCGAGCCTCTAGGTTCAACCTTACAATCTCCCCCTAGGCTCGGTAAATCAATGCATTTAGAAGTCCACATCATCAACTTTGTAACTTCCTCTGTATGCATACATCTTGTTCGCTAAGGCCTTCGTGATCATCCAACCAAACTGTGCTGCTATGAAGTGAACAGATTCATCAGCTGTAATTGGACAAGCCTGCAACTTCATCAAATCTTCCTTTCCAAACTTTAGAAAACCTACAAGGTCAATGACACGGTATTCTTTATCTACACAGTGAAATAACGCGTGTCCCGTTTCCTTTTCACAACTCCACCACATTAGCTTGGACAAGCTGTTAACTGGCACAAGAGCATGAATAGGGATCTTTCTGGCATATCTCGGATGCTTATAAACCCTTATCTTCATTGGCTTATTCGTGTTTGGGTCAATTCGAGTCTTATCTTCAATGACTTTAGTTTTAGCAGTTTTGAAGTCTTTGAAGTTGGTTTTACTGTGCCTCCATATAATATTCCTTATCAAATTAGCCTTGCGGTAGTTAGTAGGGTTAATGAATGGAACACGACCCATAGCATATAAATCAGATGCTCTAAGTGTATGGAAATCGTGTTTGTCTTGAAAGTACTCGATAGCTCCACCCTTTCTTTTAACCACATACATCTTCTTCTCTGCATTGTATGCCCAGCTAATGATAGGTTCTGAGTTCTCGTACCTTGTGAAAGGTTTGGAATGTCTTAGCGTATGAATGTAAGCTGGTGGAGGAGGAGTAGCAACTGTTAGGTTTCCGACCTGACGCACAACACTTTGACCAGCAACATTCGTTGTCTCATCAGTCATTTGCTGATTGCTCGACTCTCCAACGATTTCACCCTCTTCAATCAATGTATCTGAAAACAAGTAATTAATATTATTTTCAAATATATCAGTGTACTCTATTCCTTCATCCAGATCATTTCTTCAGTTTCCTTAGCAATAATCTTTTACTGGAAAGTGTAAAATTCTCTCTCATAAGCTTCTTCTACAGCTGGGTCTAAAGGTGTATAATCAGTGGTATCATCGAAACTTGGTAAGCACCAGCTGCAGAACCCAAATCACCTCCTTGATTATCATCATTGTTAGATCATATGAGGCTGGTGCAACCAAAACAATACTTAGAAGATTTTGATGTACAATTGAAGTGGTCTTCCGAACACAAAGCTGCTCTTCTGAAGACAAGTCAAAGATCTTCCGAAGCTCAAGGTTGAAGAACTTCCGAAGTGAGAACTCAGTCTTTCGAGACTAAGTAGTTCACCTTTCGAAGTATACAACTTAGAAGATCCTAAAGACAAAGTCTTCCAAAGAATAAAGTCCTGAAGACTTGCAGAAGATTTGGAAGAAGTTGATTCTTCTGACTTATAAATGGCCTCGGAAGAACTTATTCTTCCAAATCAATTTATCTTCGGAAGAACCAACTATGAACCAGCAGATATAAGTATGGTTTTTCTGACATCTGCTGCAACCTCTGATATACTGCATGACGCTTTCCCACGCCTATGTAGTTGACCATACTTTTATCTACTGTTCACCCATTATCAGTTAGTACAGTTAACACTTTTAGTTGTTGACCAAAAGGTAAGTCATGGACCTGTCAAGACTACCTAATCTAAGATAATAGTTTATCTTAGATACTTTACTTCTAGCAATGTAGTATTTGTCTAGTTGTAAATTCCAGCTGGTTATCCAACTTTGTAATCATGCTTGTAAGAGTCTTGTAATACTAAGTTGAGAAGTAATATATACAAGTATCTTGAAAAACTATTCTTGGTTCATTTGTTCTCATTAACTTATTATATTACTTATGAACTTAGTTAGAGATTTTGCTTCATCAAACCGAGTGAGATTAAGTGAGTTTGTGAGATAAACTTGCGTTGTGAAACCAACACCGATCCTGCAATTGGTATTAGAGCTATTTAGACTCTTGATTGTGAGATCTAACCATCCTAAATAACCCTTGTTTCTTTACACTTAATCACTTCACTCATATGGCTCTTAAGCAGAAAAATTCTAAGTCTGAGATAGGAACCATGACTAAGGCTCCTATCATCACCCCTGATGATTTTGGAACCTGGTACAAACGTATTGAAGGCTTTATCAAGTATCAAGATAGCCGCATGTGGAGATCAGTCACTCATGGTCCTTACCAACCAAAAGTAGAATCCCCAGCTTGTAATGGTGCCATGATTGAGAAAGCTGTTGAAGACTACTCTGATGAAGACTTTAAGAAGATGGACATTGACTGCAAAGCCATGACTGTGTTGCTCGCAGCTATACCAAACTCCATAATGGTAGGCTTTAAGCAATGCGAGACTGAAAAAGAACTATTTGATGCTTTGAAGCTGATGTACTCTGGTTCTACTGATTCAAGGAGACCAAGAAAGATGTGCTAAAGAAAAAGTTTGAGAACTTTGCATACATTGTTGGTGAGACCTAGAGCCAACAATACTTCAGGTACATGGACTTGATCACCTCTCTTCAATCAATGGGAGTGGTTCTTGAGAATAGTGACATAGTGAGAAAATTCATGAGTGCACTTCCTCATGAGTGGACTTTCTACTGTGTCTCAATCAAGAGAACTGAGAATCTCAACACTCTCACTATGACTGAACTATATGGAATCCTTGACGGATATCGTATGGAGATAGAAACTCAAAAAAGCCATCAGATGAATAGAACCTCAAACCTTCCTGTTAGCAATGCTTTATATGTTGCTAAAGGTTCAAAAACTCCCTAGCCCCAATTGTACCTGAACTACCCCTAACATCCATCATCCTCTTCTGGGCCATACATCACATTCCCTGAGACACCCAGGTCTTAACAGGCTCAATAAAATCTTTCCAGGATAGTTGTGCTTTTGTTTCAGGGAGTGAGCACTCTAGAGATTTTCAATTTTGCTTTGATGATCTAGAGTGTTTTAGCCCAGATGATGTTGAGTATATCGACATTGTCCAGCAGATGGCTCTTCTGACCTACAAAGCAAAGAAGTTCTTTAAAGAACTGGAAGGTAATTCCCTCAAAACCCAACCAATAGCAAATTAGGGTTTGACAAGTCAAAGGCCAAGTGCTACAACTGCAACTAGCTTGGTCATTTTGTAAGGGAATGCAAGGCTCCTAGATCTAATCCTGGAGCAGCTCAAGCCTCCCAACACCCTACTACCCCAAAAGCTATAGCCAAACCTATTGAACAACAGACTGCAGCTGTTGCTCAAGAAGTTGATTGGAGCTTCATGGTGCAAGATGTCACTCCTGCTCAAGCACTCATGGCTGGAACTGAAGATAGTAAGGTATATGAACATCTCTGTACTCCAACCTATATTGCTAAGGTTAAGTTGTATCAGGACTACAACATGTAGATTAAATCTGATATTGAGTCCGTAAACATATTAAAATCTGATTTTAAGACAGCAGAATCTGACTACAAACTCAAAATTAAAGAGTTAGAGAAAACTGTATCCTCTTTAAAACATGAACATTCCAACTATAGGGCTCAAATAAAAGATTTAACATCTAAGTTGACTAAGGCTCAAGCCCAGCTAGTAATAGCTAAGGCTAAAGCAAAGAAGTATGTCATTTAAGAACATAACTTCAACACCATCATTGCATCATCCTCCCACTCAAAGGTGTGTTATAAAAAAAAAAGTGGGTTGGGAACTAATGAAATTGCTCCACCACACTCTTACGTGGCTGTTAGGCAACCAAGATGTGGAACTAATGACCAAGAGGTTCCAACTGCTGACTCACAACCCAATGAGCAGAAGAATAATGCAACAATGGTGAACACTACAAGGAAGGATAAGGTAGAAAACCTCATCCCCGTAGCTGTTGATCAACCCCTAACCACCAAAGCAAGAAAGAACAAAATCAGGGCAGCAAGAAAAACTACCAAGAAGGTGGCTGTGACTATGTTGAAGATAGACTCAAGGCAAAAGGGTGTATTCATTTCAGCTGGATTCCAAGTGGTTGGATGTTCTGATTTAGGAAAAGAGTGTAGTAACAACACTCCTATCTAGCTAAAGGATCAGAAATTAAAGGGGAAGGCTGTTAAAGAAGAAAAGAAGTGAAAGAAATACAAGCTATCCATGCCAGCTTTCAAGTTGCTAAGGCAATGAATCACAACGTGAAATAGATACTTCTAGAATGGAGGTAAATATTTCTTCTCTAACGATGGGTATCTGTGACTGTATCCCATCCTGACTAAACAGTCTTTAGCAACATCATCATCTATCTTCACCGGAGCATTAGACTGATCCTCTAATAGAAAAACACTGTTGATCACCTAAGCTGTAATCACAATCCTTTTGCCCTTAACAGTGGCAGATATACAAGGTTCTCCATCTTCATCTATCTCATTGGTTGCTATAATCAAGAACTAATCAATAACATCAGTGTACATAGTGGGATTGGCTGAGATAGCATGATGTATCCGAGAGGTCTTTAGTCCCTCAATCAGAGATTTGAAAAATGCCTTGTCCTCTAAAACATCTCCAAGATAAGCTACAGCATTATGGTTTTTGTTGAAAACCATTGATCGTGTCATCAAAAACATTGAACAAAATTGATAAGTATAAAACATTTCAGACTTAAAACAAAACTTCACACTTAGAAAATTTTTGAAAAATTTAGACATTTCGAACGATGACATCAACTACTCGCGCGAAGACATTAAGTTTCAGATTTAACTTTTCGTGCAACAAGATGGGTTTTGGCATGAAACTAACTTTGTCTAAATGTCAACTTTCCACGCTACAAGTTTATTTTTCACACGAATAGTTTTGTGTGAATTTGAAAGTTCTCGTATCTGTTCAAATTCAACTTACTTTTCGCATGCGAAAAGTCTGTACAATTTCAGATTTTCAATAGGTCAATTTTAGAGTGTTTTAACCACTAATACATGTTTATTAGGTGTCGCCTAAGTCATTTTTAAGGTTAATAATGTTTAATTTTCCAATTTAACATGTATAAGTCCTTTTAACTTTCGGTAATGAAACAAACACATTCAAATCTAATCATAAACATCAATATACCTTAAAAGTGACTAGGGAATCAAAATACGATCTCAATGGACACTAGAATCAGGTTTAAAATGATTTCGACACTTAGAATTTTTTTGAGTGAAATTTCTAAAAGTTTTCACGCAAATGGTGACTTTTCACTCAACTGTTGAATTTATAGTCTTCTAACTTCTCATGCGAGAAGTCAGAGTTCTCACACACTTGAACTTTTCGCATGCGAAAAGTTCATTTTTCTTTGATTCTTGAAAAATTTTCAACTTTTCAACTTTTCAAATTTAATTATCTTATTAAGCCATTTGATTTGTTATGAAAATGATTATGTTTAGCTAAGCATTTACAATTATTCAAACACTCTTAATTTTTGTAAAATGTTATAAAATTGAAACAAATAAGCAAAAGTCATATTTAATAAAAAGAACAATTTGACACACTATTATACTATTTACCTAAATATTTTTGATAAATTTTCAAGTACAGGATCATATTTCTTAGAAATCGATCATTACATCATCCAGCTTTATTATAAATGAGATTGGTTATGTTGATTGTCAATATATTGTGTCCATGTTAAACTTAGACTGCAAGTTTTACTTAGACACATAAGCTGTGATATTTATCATGTATTGATTAAATAATATGAAATCTGTGTGTCTCACAATCAAAACTCCTGTAGAACCTTATCCAACTTCAAGACACTTTCGAAATTTCAAGTCACCCTAATTTGACTTAAACCTTTCACTTCTGATCTGCATTTTCAGAATTATTTTTCTATAAAATAATATCTATTAAGAGCATAACTAGCCTGAGAAACATTTCTGAATACAGGATATCAACAAGTTTTAGGACTTATTAACAGCCAGTCAGACTTATGTTTTGCCCTCGCAAGATGTTTACGACTTACATGCCAAGTCGGACTTACATGCCCCATCTTTTGATTTTGCCTCCCGTATTCGAACATATTCTCAAAAAAAAATATTTGTCATATAATATGTATGTCTATGACATATCTTTTATTATTATGCTCATTGACATCTTTTATTCCTATATTGCCTTTTGGCTTTGTGATTCCAAGGATCGAATCAGGAATTATCAGTTTGATTGAACAAATAAAGATCGCAGAATTATCAATATTTGGTTTTTAATTTAATTGTTTGTGAAATTGAACTCGACAAACAAAATATAAAACAAATTGAAAATAGAATAACATAATGCAACAAAAGATTTGTTTCAATTGTTTTTCATTAATACACAATCGATTACAATTGCTATGATGCTCTGGTGAGCTTATGATCTCCAATGATGTTCATGATATTCTTGCTCTTTTGCTATTTTTCTTGAGTGATTGATTTATTGATTGATTTCGATACTAAGAATATGTCTCTTTATAGTTGTATCGATCTCCCTCAATAACCTAACAAACTCTCCTAAAAGTATGAATCCATGCCTTATTTTTAGCGACAGAGGGATTTAACAATAGAAATTATAACTTTCCTATTGAGATAAGTTACAGCTGTAACATTCCTAATGTGACATCCTAAGTTCTCTCACATAAAGTTAGTCTTTCGTAGATGTTGACTTGATGACATCACTTCAGGCAGCTACTTGTTGATCATGTGTTGGTACTTGATGAGTGCTCATGCAATTTGTTCTTCCGCAGGAAATTGGTCTTCCGTAGAAATTTGGTCTTCTGTATGAATTTGGTCCTTTATTCTTCGAACTTCATCCTCAGGAGCAAACTTTCTTCTTCCGCAACAGCAGCAACTTGACTTCACAACTTGTTCTTCAGTAGATGTTGAGCTTCTGCAGGAGATCTGCGGATGCACATCACTTGTTCAGATATGCTCCGAGAACATCTACGGAAGAACAATCTGTTCATCCGTAGTTGTTCTTGTACTTTGTCAATTTTTTTCAAATTGACCAAGTATGATGTTTTCCTGCAAGCACATAAAATGAACACAAATAATATTTGGGTTAACATATATTTCATGCATTATATAATGATAAAGAATTACAAAAGTTCATTACAAGAAATGATTCATCATCTAAACCTATACAAAAGATCTAGACCTAACAATACTCCCCCTTAGGTTTAGATTCTTGTAATCATCGGTTCAGAGCTCTTAAGTCTTGAACTCTTCTCAAAATCTTTTTGTTGAAGTATTCAATTGCATTCTTTTGATCATCATATAAATACTTGATCTTCATTCTCTTCATTTTCTTTAATGTTTTGTAATTCAGTCCAAGGATGTCCTTTTCAGTGGTCAGTGTTGCCACTACACTATTATGAGAAACCACTTTTAGTTTATCTTATACTGATATTTTGAGCTCAATGATTGATGGAATGTCTGATCCCATAAGTTGACCTGCTTTGAATCTTCTTCTTTTATCAGCTTTAGCATGCAGCTTGTCAATCACTTGGATGATATGGACATATAAGCATAAGTCATCTTGAGGTACTTTGACATTCAATTTTGGAAAATACTTATCATGGAGATAGGATGTGTAGCTGGGATGATGAAGTTTGATCTCTATTAGGTCAAGTAGTCTTATGCTAGAAGCTTTCTTCTGAGGATCATTTCTTTGTAGCACAAGCTCTTTTATTCTCTCCACATATCATCATTCTATGATAGAGAGTGAGTACTGATTTCCTTCAATGCTCTTTACATATGCTAAAGTTTTGTCTTCATATCTAACTCTTCTTAAAAATTCATCATCAACTAAGTGAGATGAGCTAGAATGAGACCTTTTCTACCTCTGTCTTCTTTGATTGTATTCAGCATCTTCTCTCTTTGCTTCCTTTAACACATCACCTTTAAACTTGTTTTTGAGTTTTGCAATAAGCACAGAAAAATCTCCTCCCTTTGGACTGAATGGGTAATTGATGATAGGGATGTTTTGCAAAGAATACAGGTCTACATCTGGGAGTGATAGTATTGTCTCCATCTAATGAAAGTATTGCACCATCCCAGATGTTCTTTTTATCACAGCACAATCCCATTTAGAATCAAACTTCCATGCTACAATTTTGTTTTCTTCTATTGATCTTGGGGTGGTCATGTGCTCAAAAAGTTGGATCAGAGAAGAATTTTGTTCAGTGATCTCTCTTACAGCGGTTCCCAGAGGCCAAATTTTGTTGGGAATTACATCCCTTGGCTCTCTGATAAGTTTTTCTTTTCCTCTATGCATATCTTGCTTTCTACAACTATTGGCTCAGCATGAGTTTGTTTTGATTGTTGTTTGTAAGTAGGATTGGGAGCTCTGGTTCTAAATCTCACACCAGTGTCTAGCTCTTCATTACATATTCTATCATGGCTCTTAATTCTCCCACTGATCTTCCTTTAAGCTTATGAGACCCATAGTTGTGACTTTGCAACCAACAAGTCATGTTATATTTTGTCAGATTCTTGGGGTCATAGTGACCTAAATATTTTCTTATCTTTTAAATGGCTTTGAACTTTGAGAATGATTCAAAGTTGCATACTGGCAGTATCAATCTAGCAGCATCAAATTCTTTTAGTATTTGAATCATTTCAGCCATGTTCATCTTCTCAACCATGTCATATAGGAACCCATTGTTTATCAGATCCATGAACATTGAGGATTGGGCTCTTTCTTCAAAAATATCTTTAGTTGATAATAGCTCTTCATGAGATCCGGCTTCTTCATCATCCTTTTAAGTCTCATCTTTTGTTAAATCTATCCATTCAATATCACTTTCTTCTTCATCAGGTTTACTTGGCTTGAGAGTAGAAAGATCCACTGATGGAGTATGCTTAGTAGAGATGGTTCTTGCTTTCTTTGGGGTATCTTCAAGTTGAGTAACTTCTTTTATAGTTTTTCCCAAATACTTTCTTTTCCTATGATATTTGATTGTTGGTTCCTTTGATTTGATCATGGAAAAGAAAGCAGTTTCTTTGATTGGCTTTTGCAGGCTAACTCCTTCTTGTTCAGCCACTTTCTTCTTTAATCCTTCTATCTCCTCATCTTTGGCTTTCAGCAGATCCAACTGCTCAGAGATAGTTTGTAGTGCATTGTTGAGCTCAGCTATTGCTTTCTCCTTTTCTTGTGTTTCTTTCTTAACAGATTCATAGGACTCAGTTGCAAGCTGATCCATCCAGTCAATCACTTCATTATAGATTCAATCTTCTCTTGTAACTGCTTGATTGTAGCTTCTAGCTTTGAGATTGTCTCATCTTTCTCAATTATCTCCCTTTTTATTTTTCTTAACTTTTCCAACTTTTTATTGCCTTTGATAATGAGATTGTTGTATTTGGCCACCAGATAACTTTTTCTCACATCTATCTCTTCATCTCTAAGATCAATTTCATTATGAGCAACTATGTCAATGTAGTTACTCTCATCTGGTTGTTCAACTACTTCATCATTCTCCCCTTTTACATCTAAACAAAACTCTTATGTAGCACCATCATTCACAGCATCATGCTCATCATCCTCATCAAGATTGACTAGTTCAGTGTGAGTTGGGCTTTCATCAGGTGAGATTGGTTCAGTAGGTGTGGGTGAGGAAGTTGGTTGTGTTGTTGGGTGTGATGGAGATTATTGAAGGTTATCAAATGAGAACACTTCTGTTTCAGCAGAGTTCATTGATGTTTGGGAAAGTGAATGAGATACGGGTTATTTGTGTTCACTTGGTGGTGAGATCATATGGACAGGTGGTGATAAAGGTATGTTGGTAAAGGATGGTGGTGAAGGAGGATTGGATTCTTGTTTTGTTGTTCAAGGGATTCAGCCTGTGGAGTTTGTTGTTGTTGTTGATCAGATGACTCAATGGATGATGTTTGTTGCTATTGTTGATCAATGTACACAAGTTCTTGTGGAATATCAGCATTCTCATCAACTACATGTGCAAACATTTCCATCTCTTCACCTTGATATTGCCCACTGATCTTGTTGAGCACAGATCTTCCTAGGTGAGCTTGAACAAGCACTTTACTTTCTCGTTCAATATTAGGCATTGCTTCATTAATAATCAGCTGAAGAAACCTTGGAAACATATACATCTTATTTTCCTTCTCCACCCTGATGTGGTCATATAAACATCCCCGAATGTACCTAGCATAATTGTACGTCCTCCCTTCAAATATACCAATGATTCCTGATGAGATATGCCTTGAAAATCTATCAAAACCAGACTTTTTGCTGGACATGCATTTTAAGTACATGTGGCATAAGAATCTGTAGGGCTTGAACAACCTCCCTTTCTTGATTTCACCATTTCGATAGTCACCGTCATACCCCATTAAGTGGAATACCTTCTGAATGTATTCATGTTCGAATACATCAGGATGACCTTCTTCTTACTCTCAGAGCTCCGACACCCTCCTAATGGTTCCTTCATCCACTCTTAACTCTTCATTCCTGATTGTAGCATAAATCACCCGATCATCATTTTCTTCCTCAATCTTGGCTGAGTTCCAAAAATCCATAATGTGCGATTGATAGATGACAAGATCCGCAGATAAAGCATTGAACAATCTTGATCTTCTCAAATATCTGATAATATCCCTGCACCCATCGGCTACTGAATCCTCTGGATTAAGAAAAGCATAGACATTATGCTCTTTTACGAATCGATTAGCCATATTGATGTTGTTTGAGAGGTGATTTTGGTAAGGATTGTTGTGTAGAATGAAAATTTTGAATGTTTCGGTGAGAAAGGGGTTTATGGGTGAGAGCGTTTTTTTAGGTCTGCAAACGTGTTCTGAAAAAGTGAATAGAAATGCCAACGGTCAATGTATCCTTTATACTCTCTCAGACAATTTAAAAACCTCTTATTTAATGTTGTGGGACCCATATACCTCTTTACCCTTCCGTGGTTATCCACAAGTTTATTCTTCCGTAGATCATCTACGGAAGGCAAAATCTTCCCTTTTTGATTTGTTTTAATTTTAT
Source organism: Flaveria sonorensis (assembly GCA_025506505.1). Lineage (NCBI taxonomy): Eukaryota > Viridiplantae > Streptophyta > Magnoliopsida > Asterales > Asteraceae > Flaveria > Flaveria sonorensis. Next base: position 21,960,227 of record CM046432.1, on the reverse strand, counting down.
TCTTCCGCTGCACATCTGCGGAAGACAAAATTTGTTATGTTAATTCTTCCGTAGAACATCTACAGAAGGCAAAATTTATGTTCTTCTTTCGAAGGTAATTTTGATAAAATTTTCTTCCGAAGCAAATGTTTGCTTTTCTTCCGAAGCAAATGTTTTTGCTGTATGATACTAACATATTGTTAGATCATTTGTTGTTTACTGTTGGACCTTGTTGACTCTGCTTCATGGCAAATGTGCAAAATAGATATTTAGTTAAAAACTTCAGATATCCTGCAGCCAGGTTAGTGCTCAAGATCCAACTTTCTTCATTTAAAAATAAAACACATTAAACTTAGATTTTCATGCTAATTACTTTCATGCTGATTACTACTCCCCCTAAATTAATGATTAATGATGAACGTATGCATTTATCAAAAATTTATTAAGGGAATAGTATGAAAAGCAATTCTCTGTCAAACTCAATAGCAAATAAACGAACAAAAACAAAATATTTTTGCATTTTTGTTTATAAGCAGAAGCTTAAACTTATTTACAAGCATTTACATCATACAATGGGATCATACTATGACACTAAGCAACTTCCTGAAATAGTTTTTTTTTATGATCGTAGACATAGATCTAGTACTGATTGCAAGTATTATGATCCACATAAATTCAAGCAAGAGTGTAGTTTTAACTTGTCATCTTGTTTATCATATTTGGGACAGATTAAAGATAGACAAATATGGACTCCACATTCAATTCACATTAGAGTTTGTCCTCCGTTTATGAGTCAATTTATCACTTTTTCACACTTAGAACTATGTTCTTTAAGTTATAAGCTCTATCTTAAGATTTCTTTGAAATCTTATTAATGCTGATATGATTTGTAAGCTCTGAATTAATATACAGTTGATCACATTGGATTCTTTTAGAGCTGTTCCTTTTGGAATCTTTTTGATGATCATCAACAGAACACCAGGTCTTTACTTACGTAAAACAGAGGTGCCTGTGAACCCAGGTCTTTGTTTACACAAAACAAAGGGTCCATGATGTGCAAAGATAGAGGTTATAAAGTGTCACAACGTAGTTGCTTAGGTGAGTAAGTTGATCACAACAGGATAAGACTTACTTGCTTGTTCCTCATAATGGAATTGTCCACAATTAGTCACCTTGGAATTATGTTATACATGAACTTGTATAGATTTCACTCAAGCTGAACCTACTCACATATCAAATCACATCTAATCAGTCTTTATTATGTGATAAAATTTAGGAAATTAAGCAAAGGGATAGTGTACCAGCATTTCCCATGACATGAACTGCTTATTCAAGAAAACATAAAACTAAGACAATATCTTTGGAATTTTATATGTTTTATGAATGTTTTTGGCTTTTTCATATTAAGAAATTTAAGGACAGATCATGCTTTTCTTTGTTTTGAATATTTAATCTAAGTTGATCATGCCTAAGGACTCAGTTAAGAAATTAAATCTCACTGAGTCAAAGGCTTTAGTGAATAAATCAGCAAGCTGATTTATTGTATCCACTTTAATCAACTTGATTAAAACCTTTTTTGAACAATCTCTCAAAAAATGATATCTGATTTCTATGTGTTTTGTTTTACTATGTTGCACTGTATTAGCAGAGATGAACATAGCAGCAGAGTTATTAATATGTATTGGTGTTTAAAGAAAACTGTAACCATAATCAAGTAATTGGTTTTGCAACCATAAAACTTAAGAGCAACCGGCTGAAGCAGCTATGTACTCAGCCTCAGCTATGGATACTGATACATTGTTTGCTTTTTTCACTGCCAAAAAAAAAAGTCTTGGTCCTATGAATTGGCATCCACCAGTTGTGGATTTTCTATTGTTGTTACACCCTCTAAATTCACTATCAGAATATGAGTAGAGGTTGAATTCTCCTTCTTTGGGATACCAAAGTCCTAGAGCTGGCTTCCCTTTGACGTATTTGAATATCCTCTTCATTGCATTCAAATGTGACTCCTTGGGGTCTGATTGGTACCTAGCACAAACACTCACAGCAAACATTATGTCAGGTCTGCTGGCAGTTAAGTACATTAAAGATCCTATCATAGATCTATATAATCTTTGATCAACTGACTTCCCTTTAGGATCAGGTACAATCTTATCTATTATTGATGCTGGTGTTTTGCATGAAGATGAATCAACAAGGTTGTACTTCTTCAAGATTTGATTCACATACTTTTCCTGATTGATGAAAATCCCATCTGGTTTCTGATGAACTTGCAGACCAAGGAAAAATGTTAATTCTCCCATGGAACTCATTTGAAACTCAATTTCATCAAACATTCAAACTCTTCACAGAATCTCTTGTTTGTTGATCCAAAGATGATATCATCTACATATACTTGGACAACTAAGAGATCTTGATGATCATGCTTCAGGAAGAGAGACTGATCAATTGTTCCCCTTTTGTAGCCATGCTTGAGTAAGAAAGATGATAATGTTTCATACCACTTTCTTGGGGCCTGAAGAAGACCATACAAAGATTTGTCAAGCTTGTATACCCTGTGTGGATAATCAGGATCTTTAAAGCCTGGGGGTTGGGCAACATAGACATCTTCATCAATTTTATCATATAAGAAGACACATTTTATATCCATCTGGTAAACTGTGAACTTCTGATGTGAAGCATAGGCTAAGAAGACACTAATCTCTTCAATCCTGGAAACAGGAGCAAAAACTTCATCATAGTCTATCCCTTCTTCTTGAGTATAGCCTTCTGCTATTAGCCTTGCTTTATTTCTCACAATGATACCTCTGTCATCTAGTTTGTTCTTGAAAAGCCACCTTGTGCCAATTGGATATTGGCCTTCAAGAAGATCAACTAGATTCCAAACTTTTTGTTTTCTGAATTGCTGAAGTTTTTCTTGCATTGCTTCAATCCAGCTGTTGTCCTTCAATGCTGCAGTTATATTGGCTGGAACCACTTGTGAAAGAAATCACGAGAACAGACAGATATTGGCAGCTCCCCCTTGACTTCTTGTGGTTCTTTTAGTAAGATCACCAATAATGTTTTCAATTGGATGATACTTATAAATTCTTGTTATTGGTACTGATTCAACTGGAATGGATGATTCCAAGTTGGTAATGTTGGTTGATGGAGATGGACCCAGCTGAGATGGAGATGGACCCAGCTGAGATGGAGAATTAACAAAGTGATTAAGATCCTCATCATTTTTTCCTTCTGATGCTGAATGAACTCCATCATCAGGATTTTGTGTGTCCGCAGATGTGTTACAACTTTCGTAGCAGCTACAGGAACAACTCGGATGTAGGAGTTTATTGATCTGCAGATGTGAATGTTGTTGGAATGTTTTCTGATATGTTTGGAACTTTAGTTGAAGGCAATGAAGCATCACTAGAAGAAGATGGAACATCTACGCATGTGTAAGGAACTTCTACGGATGCATTGTTGACTTTTGCTAAAGTTGAAATTCCATGTCCATCAGTGTTTTCATTGCTTGTTTGAGATGAAGGTCTGGATCTATAGCATTTGAAGTATGTGTGTGGGGTAATCTTGGAGGATCAGCTGACAATGACACTTCGCCCAAACTTGGAGGTACATAAGGATAACATGTATCCGCAAGACCTGCAACATTCAAATAACCAGAGTTAAATGAATTTGTTAATGCATCTATATCAAACAACCAAGATGAATCTTTTACAAATTTTTGAAATAAGGATTCATCAAAAGATACATTAGGTGTTTCCTCTACAATGTTATGATGAGGAATGTATACTCTATATGATTTAGATGTTGATGAGTAACCAACAATGAAACCATCATAAGCTTTTTCATCAAACTTTCCTAATTGATCTTTGGTGTTTAAAATAGACACATGACACCCAAAAGCTCTAAGATAGCCTATAAAAGGTTTTCTTTTAAACAAAAGTTCATAAGGTGTTTTATTATGTTCTTTGACAATTAAAGTTTTGTTTTGAACATTGCATGTTGTGTTCACTGCTTCTACCCAAAATGTGATAGGCAACTATGAATCAGCTAGCATTATTCTTGCTGCCAAAATGTGATAGGCAACTGTGAATCAGCTAGCATTATTCTTGTTGCTTCAATTAGAGTCCTGTTTCTTCTTTCAGTAACTCCATTTTGTTGTGGAGTTCTTGGTGCACTGAATTGTCTGGCTATGCCTTTGTTCCTGCAGAAGGAATCTAAAACAAGATTACCAAATTCATATCCATTATCACTTCTTAAGATTTTGACCATTAAATCCAGTTGATTTTATATCTTAGTGATAAACTCCATTAATATTTCTGATGTTTCACTTTTATGTTTTAAGAAAAAGACCCATGTGAATCTAGTGAAATAATCAACAATCACCAAACAGTATTGCCTTTTACTAATGCTCAAAACATTGGTTGGACCAAAAAGATCCATGTGTAGCATTTTGAGTGGTGTTGTGTTTGTGTTGATTGTTTTGGACTTGTGTGACACCTTATGTTGTTTTCCTTTATAATATGATGAATAATGATTTGAACAATAAAATTATTTCTTGGGAAGGACAATGACTAAGTCATGTTTGACCAACTTATTCATATTGATGCTCAAAACATTGATTGGACCAAAAAGATCCATATGTAGCATTTTGAGTGGTGTTGTGTTTGTGTTGATTGTTTTGGACTTGTGTGACACCCTATGTTGTTTTCCTTTATAATATGATGAACAATGATTTGAACAATAAAATTCTTTCTTGGGAAGGCCAATGACTAAGTCATGTTTGACCAACTTATTCATGTTGATGCTCAAAACATTGGTTGGACCAAAAAGATCCATGTGTAGCATTTTGAGTGGTATTGTGTTTGTGTTGATTGTTTTGGACTTGTGTGACACCCTATGTTGTTTTCCTTTATAACATGATGAACAATGATTTGAACAATAAAATTCTTTCTTGGAAAGGCCAATGACTAAGTCATGTTTGACCAACTAATTCATGTTCTTCATGTTTGAATGAACCATCCTTCTATGCCACAGTTGAGCTTAATCTTCTGATGACTTAGAAATCAAGCAGGTTTCATTTCTTGTCATAGAGGTGTTGTTCATATCCAAAACATAAGTGTTTCCTTTTCTTGGTGCTTTAAGAAGGATCCAATCTGCTGGGACTTTAAAACCTGCTTAAGAATGAAACAGAAAGAGTTATCAAATAAAGTGGTATAATTTTGATCACAAATTTGAGATACATTGAGTAAGTTGTATTGTAAATTTTCACAAAAATTAACTTTTCAAATTTGAGTACTCCATTTGTTACCATTCCTTCACCAACAATTTTATCTCCCTTCTTGTCCCTACCAAATGCCACATATGAAGCATTTTTATGTTTGAAATCATGGAGGAGAGAATAGTTTCCTGTCATATGCCTGGAACAACCACTGTCAACATACCACTTGTTATTAGTCCTCTATGGATGTTCCTGCAAAAATAATGAAGTCAATTAGAAAGTGGAGCCCAACCCTTAATGGTTTTGGGCTTACCATTGTTATCTAAAATAGTTACTCTATCATGTATGAGCCTAGATGACTCAAGATTGTTTTTAGTCTCAACTGATTCATTATGTTCTGTTTGGGGTGAGGATTATTCTGTTGAAGTTGGACTTGAAGCACTTTTATCTTGATTCATAGATACTTTCTCAGTCACTTCTTCCTTGAGTATCTTTTTCTTCAAACTTGAAGATGACATTTTAATAGAAAAAGTTTTAGCATCTTTTGTTTTTGACTGTGGTACATGATTACCCTTTTTAAAGTGATCAAAGAAGGCTTCATCTTCCTGCAACACTACCTTCTTATAAGAGTCTTGCTTTGATAGTGTTGCTTCTCTTCTTCTTCTTTATTTGATCATCAGCAGATGTTGGCTTCTTAACATTTGGCACCTTTTGTTTTGGTTGCTGCTTCTTTTGATTTGAGACCTTTGATTCTTTATTCTCAGAAGATTATGAGTCTGATTCATCATTCTCTGATTGTTGCTTCTTTGGCACTTTAGATTTGTTCATCTTGTTGAAGTAGAATTCTTGAGTAGAATGGTTCTTCTTATTGCAAATAGCACAGTGCTTATTGAAGTAGCAATCAGAAGTCATATGATTGTTCATATTGCATATGGAGCAATAGCTACTGAAATAACAATCTTTTGTGTTGTGATTATACATGTCATACCACTTGCAGTATTTTTTTCAGCTTCACTATTAGACTCCACTGTCTTCTTCTGCTTCTTTTTCAATTCTCTTTCAATTTTTGCAGCTGAGGTATCTTCTTGTTGTTGCTGAGGATTCATATCTCTTTGTTGTTTCTTTACTTTCTTGACAGTTTGTGATTCAGCAAATGTTTTCTTCTTCCGTAGATCTTCTACAGATGACTGTTTTGATTCAGATGATTGCTTCTTTTGCATATCTTCTATGGAAGTTGACTTTGAATTAGGTGAATGCTTCTTCTGTAGATCTTCTACAGAAGTTGACTTTGGATTATTTTTCCTTTTCTTTTCTACGGATGTGTGAGGACCAGTCTTCTTCTTTCGCAGGTGTTCTGCTGAAGTGTTTTTCTCTTCTTCCTCCGTAGTTCTTTTTGCTGACTGACTTTTGTGCTTTTTGTTGAGCTCCTGAATTCCCTCATTAAGCTGACCAATTCTTGTGTAGATGGTCTTCAACAAATTTCTTTATTTTCGGGGATAAGGTTCAATTACCACATTCTTTTCCTTACCCAACCCATCACAATCTTGTTCATTCGGCTCATTAACCTCATCAAGATCATCACAGTCATCAAAGTCAAATTCTGATTCATTTTGTTTTGAAAATTCTGATTCAGATGAATCAGTTTCACTGATTTCAGTATCTTCACCATTTACCACTTCATTATTTTCACCTTTTGATTCAGTTTTGGTGCTTGACACAAAATGATTTGATAAACTGTTTGTCATTGACTCAGGTGTGTAGTGAACTTATCATTCACTAGTGGTGCAACAACATTAAATCCCAACCCATACATGTTCTTTGATTCAATATGAGAGTTTAATAGTTTCTCATATTACTGTGATGACAATTGGAACTTCTGAAGTTTCACTTTAGTAGATGCATGATCAGACATTAACTTGGTTAAAAAGGTGGTCAGATTATAATTTTCAGACACAAGTTTGTCTAAATCCTTTTGCAAGAAAGTGATTTTGACCAGATACAGTTTATGTTCTCTTACATGAGATTCATTTAAAATCATTGTTTGTTTGACTTTATCAGCCAATTGTTGAGCATGGACCCTGTATCTCTCTACCTCTTCAACACATGTTGGTGAACATAACCTGTCCCTTACCTCTCTGGCCATGGGTGGAATTTTGTTTTCCAAGTTTGCCATCAGTGCTTGATTTTCCTTCTCATACATGCTCCAATCACAAGTTCCATCCTGCAAAATAATCAAACTAGTTTCTTTAGAGTTACTAGTACCTGTTGAAGAACCTGTGGCTGGTGGGGATGAGTTTGTTAGCTGAGGATGCTTGAAGCTTCTCTGATTTTCTTGTCTTGTGTCTGTTGTTGATTGTTGATTGCTGTTACATTCCCTTGAGAAGTGTCCATACAAATTGTATTTGTAACACCTCAATTTTGATTTGTCAACACCAATCTTTATTATTCTTCCTGCAACAAATAATCCTTTGTTCCTTCTTATGTACATCTTGACTCTGTAAGAAATCATGGCCATTTGCCATTGTAGATCCATCTCTTCCACTTCATCAGGATGAAGTTCTTCCAGGTCTTGTTGACAGGTATGAGTAGGAGTCAGAGTACTACCCAAGTAAGCTTGAAAGCTTGAACTGAATGCTGCAAATGCTGCTTTTTGTTATTCTATTTCTAGAACCACAGTGATTGGTTCAAATTTGCTGTTGCTTTTGTTGTTTGATGATCCCTTTGTTGCTGAACTTTTAGAATCATCAGCTTTCCCTTTTGCTTTCTTGCTTGAACTGCTTTGAAAGCTAGATTTAGAAGTCTTTGCTGCATAGAAACCAGCTTCTTCTTCATCATCACTTTCAGCACAAGAGCTTCCATCATCCTCATTGAAATAAAAGCACTTCCAACACCCTTAGCTTCTTTGAATTGGTATGGTACTATTGATGCTTTGACACTCTTATTCCTTGTTTTCTCATCCAACTCCAATGCTTCTACCTTGGCTACCAAAGTATCTAGTCCAATTGCCTTTAGATCAATGGTATTTTTGAACATAGACACAGTTTTTGTCCAGCTTTCAGGCAAGGTATGTAGCATCTTTTTGTTCAGTTCCTCATTACTATACTTCAATTCAAGAATATTCATTTCAGTAACAAGTTGTATAAATCTATGGAGTTGTTGAGGGATGGATTCACCTAAATATGATGGAATGTATCATATTGTGAACCAAGGGTATCCTTCCTGATGCTTCTAATCTCATCACTTCCCTCACACAAAGTGTGAAGAATTTTCCATAATGAGTTAGCTGTCTTGTATGCTTCACACATGATCAATAGGTTTTCAGGTAAAGCCATAGTAAGCATACTATAGGCCTTAATGTCGACTTTGACTTTCTTGGCATCATCAGGTGACAGATTTTTTAGACTTATGGGCTGATTGTTGTCCTTATAATCAGGTCCTAAAGCAGGTGGAATGTAAGGACCTTCAGTAATAGACACCCATAAATCAGAATTTGTATAGTTAACATGATTCCTGAATCTGATTTTCCATGTTTTGAAATCAGATTTGTTATCCAACTTCGGAGGTTGATAAGCTCCAACCACTGAATTGCTCATGTTGATTATAACTGTTAATTAAAAAAATTATCAATTAATCTAATATCCTATGAAAGTCTAAAGACAATGCAAACACACTAACATGGCAATATCAAATCACTGATAATATTGATATCAAATCAACTAAGATAAAAATTCCTTGGAATTAATGACTTCTGTTATGAATGGACTAATTAATAACACACTCTTAATTAAATAAGAAGTTATGGTCAAAATCAGTCAAATCACTCAATATATTCTCAGTTAATTTGAAATTATGATGTTAGATGATGTTGGTTTTGCTTAAAACAGCCTTGAGAAATCGAACAATAACACAAATCCAAGAATCAAAAGCGATTCTAATGCAAATCGAAATTAATCGAGCAATGGAACAGTGAATAATGATCGATACAACAAGTTTTTGATGATTTGATAAAAAAAACAACCAATTAAAATAATCAAACTGATAGATCAATTGATCTAGATCAATGAGCATGAGGCTCTGATACCACCTGTGAATCAAAGGATCGAATCAGGAATTATCAGTTTGATTGAACAAATAAAGATCGTGGAATTATCAATATTTGATTTTTAATTTAATTGTTTGTGAAATTGAAATCGACAAACAAAATTTAAAACAAATTGAAAACAGAATAATATAATGCAACAAAAGATTTGTTTCAATTGTTTTTCATTAATACACAATCGATTACAATTGCTATGATGCTCTGGTGATCTTGTGATCTCCAATGATGTTCTTGATGTTCTTGCTCTTTTGCTATTTTTCTTGAGTGATAGATTTATTGTTTGATTTTGATACTAAGAATATGTCTCTTTATAGTTGTATCGATCTCCCTCAATAACCTAACAAACTCTCCTAAAAGTGTGGATCCATGTCTTATTTTTAGCGACAGAGGAATTTAACAATGGAAATTATAACTTTCCTATTGAGATAAGTTACAGCTGTAACATTCCTAATGTGACATCCTAAGTTCTCTCACATAAAGTTAGTCTTTCGTAGATGTTGACTTGATGACATCACTTCAGGCAGCTACTTGTTGATCATGTGTTGGTACTTGACGAGTGCTCATGCAATTTGCTCTTTCGTAGGAAATTGGTCTTCAGTAGGAATTTGGTCCTTTATTCTTGGAATTTCATCCTCAGGAGCAAACTCCCTTCTTCCGTAGCAGCAGCAACTTGACTTCATAACTTGTTCTTCAATAGATGTTGAGCTTCTGCAGGAGATCTACGGATGCACATCACTTGTTAAGATATGCTCCGGAGAACATCTACGAAAGAACAATCTGTTCATCCGCAGTTGTTCTTGTACTTTGTCAAATTTTCCAAATTGACCAAGTATGATATTTTCCTGCAATCACATAAAATTAACACAAATAATATTTGGGTTAACATATATTTCATGCATTATATAATGATAAAGAATTACAGAAGTTTATTACAAGAAATGATTCATCATCTAAACCTATACAAAAGATCTAGACCTAACAGGCTTCTTTTTGCTCCTTTTGTTTGTTTTTCTCTTTTGTATTTCTGTTTTCATTTATGTATATTATATTTTGATTTTTACATATATATAATATCTGAAAGAAACTGGATCAGAAAGTAACTGGCTTGAGTATGACCAGACTGTAACTCTCAGTCTGTATTAGCATGGAATCAGAGTTACCACAAAACCTTGATGAGTTACCCACTTCAGTCATAGAAAGTTACTTTCAGTGCATCACAGAACATAGTGCTTTTCATTCTTGAACGTCAAGCCTATCAACATATCAAACATAATCCAAGTCAGCTTCTTTTAAGCCTTAGGATACAACAAATCAAATTCAAGAAATGTACTATCATTTCTTGTCTGATCATGAAAATTTAATTTTCTCAATTTTTGTAGAACAAATTTTTTTTTTGTACTTTTCTTCAGATTATTTACTCCCCCTAAGAACAAAATATTTTTTGAAATATTTTCAAGATTTCTCCCCCTAAAATTGTGATTATCTAGACATAAAATAACAATTTTAACTAAAAGCAAAGAAAAATATTTTGTAAAGGGTGTAAGAATAAGTGTTAACCAAAGTTAATCATTCCCAAAGATTGGACTAAAGAGTCAAATCTGGAATGATCAAATGCCTTAGTAAACAAATTAGCAATGTTGTCATCTGAGGAAACTGATTCCAAATGGATAAGTTTGCGTTCAAAGTAGTCACGGATAAAATGCATGCGGATGTCGATGTGTTTTGTCTTTGAATGTTGAATTGGATTCTTCACTATGTTTAAAACTGCAGTGTTATCACATAAAATTTTAGTGTTATAAAAATCAAGGCCATAATCAAGAAGTTATTGAATTCAAACAATCTGTGAACAACAACTTGATGCGGCCATATATTCAGCCTCTACAGTTGATGTGGATACTGTCTGCTGCTTCTTGCACTACCATGAAATCAACCTATTGCCGTGAAATTAACAGCCTCCAGTAGTAGATTTCCTATCCAAGTTACATCTTTCATAATCACTGTCAGTATAAGAATATAAATTGAAATCAGAATTTTTAGGATACCAAAGGCCGAGTGTTGGTTGACCCTTGAGATATTTAAAAATCCGCTTGACAGCTTTCATGTGAGATTCCTTCAGATTACTTTGATAACGTGTATATTAACAAACAGAAAACATGATGTCCGATCTACTTATAGTGAGATACATCAGAGAGCCGATCATTGATCGATACATATGTTGATCAACGTCTTCTCCCGTGAGATCAGGAGTCAAAGTGGGATGAGAAGACATAGGAGTAGAGGCTATCTTGGAATCTTGAAATTTGTATTTGTCTAGAATACTGTGAATATATTTTTCTTGATGTATTAGTATTCTCTTATCATCTTGTTTAACTTGGATTCCCAAGAAAAACGACATTTACCAAGAGAACTCATCTCAAATTTCATCTTCATGGCCGCTTCAAATTCCTTGCACAAATCATCATTGGTAGAACCAAAGATAATATCGTCGACATAAACTTGAACGAGAATAAGATCATCACCGGTCTTCCGTATGAATAAATTTTGATCAATAGCACCCCGTGTATATCCATTTGTAAGCAAATATTCAGTGAGGGTGGCATACCAAGCTCGAGGTGCTTGATGTAAGCCATAAAGTGCTTTGTCTAACTTGTAAATATATTCAGGATAATCTGGATCTTCAAAACCTGGTGGTTGATAAACATAAGTTTAATCTTTCATTTTGCCATACAAGAAAGCAGTTTTAACATCCATCTGATATACTGTGAAGTTCTCGTATGAAGCATATGCCAGAAAGATGCGTATAGCTTCAAGTTGTGCAACAGGAGCTTATACTTCTTCATAATCAAGCCCTTTAATTTGATAGAATCCTTAAACAACAAGTCTGGCCTTGTTGCGAATAATCACATCTTTTTCATCCGTTTGGTTCTTAAAAATCCATTTCGTACTGATTGGCAACTTACCCTTTGGTAGTTCACACAAATGCTATACATTTAGCTTCTTGAATTACATTAGTTCGTCTTGCATGGCCTCTACCCAACTATTTTCTTTTAATGCCATTTCAACATTCTTCGACACAATTTGAGAAATAAAACATGAATACAAACATGTATTTATTGTGCTCGATTGGCTTCGAGTTCGAACTCCCTGTGATAATGGACCATTGATTGCCTCTGTTGGATGGTTTCTTTGAATTCTCAGCTGTGGAACAGCATCTTTAGAAATAACTTCATCTAAGTTGGACATGTGACCAATTGGTTCTTCAGTAGTGTTTCCTCCTTCAGGTTGATAGATAATATCTTCATGTTGATTATCATTGTCGATAGAGAGATCTTCAAATGGTACTTGAATGGTATTAATTGGATCAACTTGAGTAGAAGAGGAACTCTTATTAGAAACCTGTAGAGCTTGTTCAACAACTGATCTGAATAAGATAAATCAGATTCAGAAACAGAATGTGGAACAGCTGCAACATTTGAAGAAGAAGGTATATCTGAAGATATTCTAATTGCTCGAGAAGGAATGGAGCCAATATCATCAGCAAAAATATCCTAAAACGAGGATGTCAAAGGCAGATTAGCTGTAGAAACAACAGATGATTGATTAAATGTTTCAAATAAAGAAGCATAATCATAGACCCATGAAGGTACAGAACTTGCATCCGTTTTGTTAGATTCATGCCAATCAATATCAAATGACTCAATTATTTGTTTAGATCTTTTATTATAAACCCGATATGCTACTTTGTTGGCTGAATATCCAACAAAATAACATTCATCAGCTTTTTCATCAAATTTTGATTTATAATCAGATGTGTTTAACAAAGTACAACAACATCCAAACGTTTTGAAATATTTGACTTTGGGTTTATGTTTGAAAAAGATTTCATAAGAGTCATATTCTGTTGTTTGTTGATTAACACACGATTCTAAACATAACACGTAGTGTTTACAGCTTCAGTCCAAAAGAATGATGGTAACTTGGCTCCTGATAACATTATTCTGGTAGCTTTAATTAAATTTATGTTTCTCCATTTTGTTGTGTAGTTCCTGCAGAACTGAATTGTCTTGCTATCCCCTTTGAATCACAGAACTCATTTAATGTATGATTGCAAAATTTGGTTCTATTATCACTTCGAATGCAGATTGTTTTGTCCGTCTGATTTTCCACGAGTGTCATGAATTTTATCAGCAAATGAGGTGTCTCATCTTTGGTTACTAAAAAGAAAACCTATGTAAATCTAGAAAAATCATCAGTAATAACTAAACAATATGCATGACGTCCCAAACTCAAAACACTAACAGGACCAAATGAATCCATGTGTAAAAGTTGAAGAACATAGTCAATTTTGGTATGAGCAATTGGTTTATGACGAAGTTTGTATTGTTTTCCTTTTGAACATGACAGACAATGTTCAAAGGTAGGCCAACGACATGATTTCCTCTAACCAATTTGTTCATAGTTTTAACATTTACATGTCCAATACGACAATGCCATAACAACATATCACTTTCCGAGGCTTTAGATAACAAACAAGACGCAGTTGCAAATGAGTGTGAATCATTCATATCAAGTAAGTATATGTCTTTGTCTCTTGATGTTCATAACAAGACCCATTCATCAGGAATTACAAATCTAGGTTTTAGAATAATACATTCCTTATCAATGAAGTGTGTAGAATACCTTTTGTCACAAATTTGTGAAACACTTAACAAGTTATGTTTTAGTTCTTCATCAAAATTGACATCTTCAGAGCTTAACACACCATTTGACACTATACCTTTCTTTGTAATCTTACCACCTTTGTCTGCTGTAAAGATAACATATCCTTCATTGTAAGGTTGTATATTGTTTAACAGAGATATATTACCAGTCATGTGCCGTGAACAACCACTGTTAACATGCCAAACACTGCTGATGACCTGCCTTGGTTGTTCCTGCACATTTGAACAAATTTACTCGTGTTTAGGAACCCAAGCCATGGTTGACTTGAGTACTTTGTTTACATCCAAATATGATACAGATTGTAATATCATATCTTTATTATCATCAAAAGGACAATGTTCAACCATATCAGGCTTACATGGTTTGTCTTTAATTTTCCACTTTTGAATTGGTTTAATCAGATGTGTCACCTTGTTCTTTAAAATGGAAGTGCTATCATCAACTTGTATAGATTTCACATTTGATTTTTCCTTATTCAAATCATTACTCTAATCAAAAAAAGATTTTGACTGATTTGAAGAACTTCTGAATTTGGCATTTAGAAAGAAATGTTTTCTATTCTATGAAATTAAATTATGAAATCTTTGTTTGCTTGACGATTGATGTTGATAACGACAATTTCTAGCCTTATGATTTGCTTGCCACACACATAACAACACATTTTCTGAAATGTATTTGATGCTTGAGTATTTTTCATAAACTGTTTATGATAACTTCCATAGTTATCATAGAATCTGGCCTTAGTATGTCCTTGGCCTTGTGATTCTTTGACAGTCTCTCTATTCTTTCTCTCGTTATGGATTGATCGAGATGATTCTAGAAGAATTAAGGTATCTATTTTAGCCTTTTCATTCACATTTGAAGCCGATGTGGCATAATCTGTAACTTTAGCCTTTTGAGTCATAGTTACTGGAATTGGACCAGTGTCTTTGATATCTGTCCTATAAACATCTTGTTTCAAAAAGTTAGCAATAATAGAAGGTTTATTTTAAAGAAACTGGCATTGGTTTCTTTAAAAATATGATCTTCCTTATCAATGTTGCCTTTCGAAACAAATCTGTTCTTGAAACCAGTTTCAAGTCAGATACAGATGTTGCGACTCATTTTCTTTCTTTGGCCATAAATTCTATTTTCGATTTCAATTTCTTTTCTTTGTTTGACATTTTTGAACAAACATTTGTATTACTAAAAACTTCTGATCTTTCATTAATAATTGATGATGAATTACATGAATATTTTGCGTTACAAATTTTATTTTCCAGAACTTTCTGATTCTTCAACCAATCCGTCCTTCTTCACACTTTCTGTAGAAAAATTTTCATGATTAATATTAATTTTAGTTTTTATGACAGGGTCAACAGTCAGTGAAACATTGACCGGAGGTGTTAAGTCTGGCATTGGTTGAAAACCTAATCCATAGGTCTCTTCATCAGGAGTTGTATTTGATGAAGGCAAACAGGTATAATCATGATTAATGGGTGGTGCGATGTTAGAATAACCAACTCCTCCTTTACCACCATTAATTTTTTATGTCATTTGAGACTTGATTATACCTTCAACCATGTTTGATGACAACTCAAATTTTTCAACAATCAATTTAGCAGATAAGAGTTTACTGTTAAGTCTATCAATTTCTAATGATAGTTCATTGTTACTTGTTGTCAAATCTTTTATATTACAATGTTTATCGTGAAGATTTAATTTTGATTGATAATCGATTTGTTTAAGCCATCTATCTTTTCTTTAAAAAATTTCTCATAGTTTTATATTTACGAGCTTGATATTGAAGTTTTTCAACTTCTAGAATCAAGCGCTCATTGTGAACTCTATACCTCCTTTTCTATGCCATTTTTTGAACAAAGATTAGTATATAACTCTTTATTTCCTTCTTGTTTCTTTTTCTCTTTAGGTACAACATTTACCATGAAGGCCTTTAAATCTTCTTTTCCTTCTGCTACAGATGTCGGAGTAATCTCAATAGCTTTGACATTTTTAGCATGAGCAGTTGCCGGAGTTTCCTCAACAGCATTTTGTATCTTTCTTTCTTTAGCTGGAGTTAACTCAACACCTTTTCCTTCAGATTCTTCCTTTCTCTCTTCAGTCTTTTGTGATTGAGCTGGAGTAATCTCAATAGCCTTTTCAATAACCACCTGATTATCATTCTCACTATCTTCTTCAACAAATACCCTTTTTAACAATTCATTGGACACAAACTCATTAAGTATGTTATTATCAACATTTTCTTTAGTGGTTTGAATCTCAGCTAACAGGGTAGTAGATAACTTGATATCAAGAATTTCCATCTGATCAGATCAATCATAATCTTTATTGGTTTATGACACCAGAGCTTTGTTGTTGGATGAACTAGTTTTATCATTCTTGGTTTCTACCTCCACAGTGACCATTTTCTTTCCATTATCATTCTAGTTTGATCTCATTTCAATACATTCTCTGGCAAAGTGACTAGGCTTGTCACGGTTATAACATCTTAAACTTGACTTATCAAATCCGATTTTGCTTGAGTTGTTTAACCCAAAAACCTTTCTTCCAGTTCTTCTTGCAAAGTTCTTAGCATGATACACCACCATAGCCATTTGATATTTGATATTGTTTTCTTCAATATCATCTGGATTAACTTGTTGTAAGTCATTGACCAAGATGTTTCATGCATTAAGTCTTCCAGAAAAAAATGCTTCATAACTGTTCTTGAAGGATATAAACAGAGCCAGGTGCTCTTTTGCAATCTGAATGGTTTGTCTGTTGGGTTGGGAGTTTACAACAAAGGCTTGTTGTGTAGGTTGAGTGACTTGACCTTGAGAGTTGATTAGAGATTTTGTTTGAACTTATGTTTGATTGTAGGAATTCTGATGAGGAACTTGGAATTGAGGCAAGGATGGATCTTTGATAGTTTGATAAGCAGGAGTTGCAGATTGTTGTTGTTGACATAACTGAGAGTAGCTGACATAGTAATTTGGATTACTAGCCATCTTGGCATACAATGCCGATGCTTTAGGTCCCATTGTGTTGATATAATTAGCAGCTCTCTGTTTATCATCCATATCATAAGACTTGATTGTTGAGATGAGATCACTGAGTGACAGGGTAAACAGATCCTTGGTTCTTTTGATAGTTATGCAATTATCGTTCCAGCTGTATGGCAAAGAATTCAGCAGCTTCTTGTTTACTGAGATATTCTCCAAGGTTATCCCAGCACTCTTCATCTTCATTATCAGTTTTACAAATCTTGACATTTGAGCCTCCATGATTTCACCTAGTATATGATTAAACATATTAAACTCTTGGTTTAACATATCTTTGTGGCTTTCTCTCATGTCTTTGTTTCCTGTAATCTGCTCATCCATAGCATCCCACAAATCTTTTGCCTTTCTGTAATCTTTAAACTTTTGAGCAATTTCAGTCGTAAGTGCCATAGTGATGCCAGCATACGCCTTATCATCAAGTTCCAATTTCTTCATATCTTCCTCATCCCAGAGGTGTTTAGGTTTAGGTACCAGCTCTCCTTTATCATTGTTAAACACTAGAATGTACGGTCCTTTCTTGATAGATTGCATCATCTGGGGTTCGGTGTAGATAACATGATTCTCAAATCTATATACCCAATCAGGGTAGTCTTCTTCGCTAAGAAGTCTTGGAGGTTCCCTGCTTATTCCAATCTTATTATCAAGATTAAGAGTGGCAGTGATATGTTTTAGATTTGCCCATATTTCTCACTTGGAAATCAAATTTCTCAGAACTTCTTCAAACTTGTAGTTTTCGTGCGAATGACCAAGTTCTCGCGCTAAATCACACAAACTTTTATCACTGTAAGTTTTGAAACTAACTTTTGCGAAAAAAACAACTTCTCCCGTGAGAAGAATCTTTTGTAACAAACTTTTCAACAAACTCTTGCAAAAACTATACTTCTCGTGTGAAAAAAACTTTTCGCAGGGATTCACCAACTTTTTGCCTGATTCATTTGTTCAATTTTGAATGTTTCCAGCATCAATCTTTCATCAAATTGTTTAAAATTTGATTAGTTAAGTGTTCCATTAGTGATTTAGGTTCAATTAAGATCCTAATTGTCTCTAATTGATTCAATTAAGCTCGATTAAGATCAAAAATATCATCAATTCTTCGAAAAACACACAAATCAGTTTCACCATCTTCAAATCTGATCAAATTCAGGAGAAATCAAGTAGATCTTCAAATATCAAGCAATTCAAGGTTCACGAACACTTCAAATCACTAACTTCAATCTTCAAATCAATCGATCTAGAGCATACCAAGCTCTGATACCAATTGTAAGGATCAACAATTTATAAGATTGATCACAACAATAACGTGGAATATTATCATTGTGGAATTAAAAGATTGAAGATTAAACAAACGTAAATAACTTCCAATTGTAGAGCTCTCTGATTTTGAAATGATTACAATAAAAGTGAAAATCAGGAAATGACTAAAAACTTCCTAATAACATTACAAAACTTCTATATATACTAATCTAGAAGTTCTCGCGCGAATAACTTGTTCTCGCACCACTTGATGTTTACGCGTGAAAAGCAAGTTATCGCGCGGCTGTCTTGATTTGAATTCACAAGCCTCTAGGTTCAACCCTTACAATGGGAGATTCAGGAGTACTCATCCCTTCTTGAGCAGGGATGGAGAAGAGAGACTTATGGTACTCGCTAAAACCCATATCCTCATCATCATAGAATTCTAGGTTGGGGATTGGTTGGTTGAGATCTAGCGGTTGGAAATGGTAGCTTTCCCCTGAAGGTTGTTCACTAGAGTTTTGAGACTTAGAGTGAAGGCTTAAGGCTGGGGTTGTGAGCTCATCAGGCTGAGCATGAGGAACCTCAACACTGATCAAGGAAATGATGGGAGTGGTCTACTCCTCAGGAGAAGTGGGAGCTCTTGTTTCCACTTCTTCATGCATGGGTAGTGATATTGGGGCATGCTCGACCTGTGTAGATTGAGTAGGGGTTCGTTTGGATTTTCTTTGGTAGGTGATGGTGATTTGTGGCTGTGTGGGTGATGTAGATTTAAAAGGTGTGGGTTCAATATTGGCTGGTGCTGCCTAGTTGTCACCTTGACCAATGAGCTCTAGCATTTTTAGGAACAGAGTTGTTTCTTCCCCTAAAAAGCCAACAATGGACTTTCTTATTGTTTTGAAGATGTCGGGCTTCATCTATCCCAATTTATGAATATTACCTATTCCCCTTAACTGTGAGCCCAGTTCACAGTTGAGAATGTACTGAACATATCTAGGGAACATATAATACTTTAAGGAGTCCAAGTTAGCAAGCAAGTTTGTATAAACAAACTGGGAGTACTTGAACTTGACCCCTTGAACCATCCCATGGAATATATAGGATAAGTCCTCAGGAATTTGGTCTCAACCTCCATGTTTGTTGGATAAAAAGTGGATTACTACATGAAGGAGGTACTTCTATTAAGAGGAAACATTACCCTCTTTGAAGGTTCTTTTAGAGTAGTCCCCTTCATAGCCCATCTGCCGGAATGAGTTGTTTATAGCAGATTTGGGGAAGGACAACTCGCCTTCTGCATCATCCAGCCTCAGATGAGAGATGATGGTGGCTGGAGTGATAAAAATTGTCCTCCCTTACATTGTGGTAGATAGTGCCTTCTCACCATCCAAGATGACCTCTTGGCAGGTCCTCCAAAACTCTAGAAGTTGATCTTCATACAATGGAGGGTCTATTTTAAGGGCAGTGAGGTAGTTGGATAGAGATAAGAAGTAGCAAACATCTTAGAAACCTAGATCTTTCTTAGATGATAACAGAGCAACCTAATTGTGTTGCCTGTGAAGATGCATGGAAAAATCTGGATGGTTTCGGGGATCAGGGTTAGCCATTTTGAGTAGCTTTAAAGTGAAGAAAGGTAAGAACAAAGTCGGTTTATAGGTGAATTAAGGATTTGAACTTGTGCAGATGAAGAGGAAGGTGAAAGAGGGGGAACCATTATACGAATATATATATGGTAAGGATTTAAGACAAGGTTAATACAAAAGGATAAACTTTGAAATCCGGATGTCGGTCCCACCTTTGAAAAAGTGCCCAAAAAGGTAGTTTTTTTGGAAGTCTAAAATCTTCTGAAGGTAATTTGTCTTCGGAAGGTTTGAGAAACTTCTGAAGCCAATTTGGCATCGGAAGTTATTCCTTAGTATTTTTACTTCTTAGACAAATTTTGCTTCGGAAGATATAAAATTTTATTCAAAGAAAGAATAAAGCTTCTGAGACTTAAGTGCTTTCGAAAGAAAATAGTCCTTCAAGACATATAAGTACTTGGTGACAAATGTAAGCTTCGAAAGATATATCAGAATTTCTTTCAAAGGTAAATTTCTCAGAAGTAGTTATTTGTTTTGAAGACATAATTTTCTTCCGAAGACAACTTGATGTCTTCTGAAGGAAAACATATCTGAAATTTTCAAAATTCTAAGGGATATCATTTTGAAAAGTTTCTTCCAAAGTAAACTAGGCTTATATAGGTGATGATATAGAAAACTTAAGACACACATATTTTAAAAAATAATCTTGAATTTAGTTTAAAAAAAATCTACTCAAAGTTAATCATCCTAATAGCTGATACAAGATACTTAAATCTTTGTTCATCAAAAGCTTTTATGAACACATCAGCATATTGTTCATTTGTGTTAACTTTGACTAGTTTTATCAATCCTTTTTCAAAATTATCTCTAATCAAATGATACCTAATGTGGATGTGCTTTGTCTTTAAGTGTTGCACAGGATTCTCTGTAATAGAGATAGCACTGTTGTTATCTATGTGGATGGGAGTCTCCTTGAAGTTGAATCCATAATCCAGCATCTGATTCTTAATCCAAAGCACTTGAGCATAGCAGCTTGTAGCAGCAATGTATTCAGCTTCAGCAGTTGATGCAGACACACAAGATTGTTTCATGCATTGCCATGAGACTATCCTTCCACTAAGAAATTGACATACCCCAGATAAAGACTTTGCAGTCATGTTGCAACCACGATAGTCACTATTTGTATAGGCATACAGATTGAAGTCGGAATTCTTTGGATACAAAAGACCCAATTTGGGAGCACCATTGAGATATCTAAGAATCCTTTTGATAGCAACTAGGTGTGACATATTGGGGTTGGCTTGATATCTTGCACAAAAACATGTAGCAAACATGATATCAGGTCTGCTGGCTGTGAGGTACATAAGAGACCCAATCATAGCCCTGTAGAGATGTTCATCAACACACTACCCCTCAAGATCAGGTACTAGAGAGTGGTTTCTGGCTATGGGTGTCTTAGCAACCTTAAACTCAGTCAGATGAAATCTAGTAAGTATGTCTTGCACATACTTTGACTGGTTTATGAAGATGCCATTGTCAACCTGCTTCACTTGAATTCCTAGAAAGAAATTGAGTTCCCCCATGGAACTCATTTCAAATCTATTCTTCACCATCTTCTCAAAGTCTTTGCAGAGCTTTCGATTAGTTGACGCTAAAATGATGTTATCTACATAAACTTGAACCAGCATCAAGTCATTTTTTGTTCCTTTAATGAAGTGTGTTCCATCAATAGTACCCCTCTTGTATCCATGCTGACAAAGGTACTATGATAGTGTCTCATACCACTTCCTTGGAGCCTGATGCAGCCCATAAAGTGCTTTGTCAAGGCTACAGACATAATCTGGATGATATGGGTCTGCAAAGCCAGGTGGTTGTTTAACATAGACCTCCTCATCAATCACCCCATATAAGAAGGCACACTTGACATTAAGTTGGTAGACTTTGAAATCCTTGGATGCAGCAAAGGCAAGGAATATCCTAACAGCTTCAAGTCTTGCTACAGGAGCAAAAACATTTGTGTAGTCAATCCCTTCTTCTGGTGTGTACCCTTAAACAACTAGTCTTGCCTTGTTCTTGATGATAGGTCCTCTATCATCTTTCTTATTCTTGAATACCCACTTGGTACCTATAGTGGTCTTCCCTTGAGGAAGAGGACATAGGTTCAAAACCTTTTGTCTTTTGAATTGAAGCAGCTTCTCCTACATTGCTTCAACCCAACTTCCATCCTTCAGAACCTCATCAATCTTCTTAAGGTCAATCTGGGACAAGAAACAAGAGTAAAGACAAACATTTTTGTCATGGGTTTGTCCTCTTGTTCTCACCCCTATCTTAACATTTCCAATGATGTTTGTGGTGGGATGTGACTTGTGGATTCTTAGTTGAGGAATCAAAGTAAGTTGGTTAAACAGATCTAAATTGGTGAAATTAAAATCTGGTGATTGAGTGTCATCCACCACATCAACACACTTTTCAAGAGAAACTTGATCCAATGAGTACGTCACATTATTGATGTTGTCTTCTATGGAGTGGTTATTAGCATCAAGAAATTCTTGATCACTATCACCACCTCCATCTCCTACTATATTGGAAATTCCTTCATTTGAGTTTTGTGCCTCTGTGCTGGAATTTATAGGCACCTCAAATGTATCAGCTAAAGAATTTGTCATGGTTATGCTAACAGGATTTCCAACTACAGAGCTAGTTACCACTAGAGCTGAAGTAGTTTGAACACTTGGTCTTTTCAGCTCAAATCTTGGATCAGGATCTTCTATTGATAAGCTACCTGTAGATCCTGAAACATCTTCACAAGATTTGTTAAAACAGTTGGTAACTAAATCAAGATCAAATAACCAATCTGGACCAGAACCTTTCACACTTGAAGTACGCTCATTGAAGGTCACATTGGCTGACTCCTCAACTACTCTTGTTTTGAGATTGTACACTCTATAAGCCTTAGCTTGGGAAGAGTATCTAATAAAGTGTCCATCATCTGATTTCTTAGCAAACTTGGCTATCTGATCTTTGGTATTCAAGATGGTGCATGGACACCCAAATGATCTGAGGAAACCTATAAAAAGTCTCCTTTTGTGCACAATTCATAAGGAGTCTTACCATGAGTCTTGACTACTAAAAGTCTGTTCTGCACATAGCAGGCAGTGTTGACTGCCTCTGCCCAGAAGGTGATAGGCAGTTTAGAGTCAGATAACATGGTTCTTGCAGCTTCAATAATTGTCTTGTTTCTCCTCTCAGCAACATCATTTTGCTGAGGAGTCTTGGGAGCACTGTATTATCTTGTAATGCCCTTCTTATCACAAAATGTATCAACGATTTGATTCTTGAATTCAATTCCTTGATCACATCTTATAATTTTGACCTTGTGATCACATTGATTCTTAATTTTCAGAATGAAACTCTTAAGGATCTTAGGGTCTCATCCTTAGTTCTAAGGAAAAAGACCCAAGCGTATCTTGTGAAGTCACCTGTGATCACCAAACAATATGAGGTCCTTCCTAAACACATTACACTAGTGGAGCCAAAGAGATCCATATGTAATAAGTGTATGCGAGTAGTGATGGAGTTCATTTCCTTTAGCTTGTGAGACACCTTGTGTTGCATTCCTTTCAGACATGCAACATAATGGTCATCACTTATAAACTCTTTCTTTGGCATTCCAAATACCAAGTCATTCTTAATTAATTTATTTATGTTCTTAAAGTTTGCATGGCACATTCTTGTATGCCAGAGGAAAGACTCATCACTATTTGTTTTAGATAGAAAGCAAGAAACTTCTCCTAATGGAGATGTTTCCTACAAATCCATCTTGTACATGTTTCCTTTTCTGGGGGCTTTGAGCAGGATATGCTCTTGAGGAATGATCACCTCCGGCTTGAGAACAATGCACTTATGCTCAGTAAAGAGCATGTTATGTCTCAGATCACAAAATTGGGATACACTCAAGAGATTGTACCCAAGCTCCTTAACAAAATTTACCTTCTCAATGCTAAGATTACCATTTGTGATTGTGCCCCTTCTAGTAATGTAACCACCTGATTCTCCTCCAAAAGCAATTGGCCCTCCATTAATTTTCTCAAAGTTCTAAAGCAAAGACCCATTGCTTGTCATGTGCCTAGAGCAACCACTGTCAATGATCCATACATTCCCTTTGGTCTTTAGCTGATCCTGCACATAAAAAGATGGTTAGTTACATTTGAAAACCCAAGCGTCATTGATCTTGGGCTTGTCAAAGTGAACTGAAGATAATTCAATAGTAATTGATCCTATATGCAAGCTCTAAGGATCATTTACTACTGTTGATGAAGAACTTTCAGTCATATGGCCTTCCTCCATCTTCCACACCATCTTTGGAAGACTAGACTTAGCCTTCAATACTTTGGAAGTTTTGATGACTTTGGAATTTTGGAGACTGGACCTTCAGAAGCTTTTACATCCACTTCAGCAGACTTCAGTACTTCGGAAGCATTCCTTTCTTCCGAGACCAAATTTTCTTCCGAAGGTAACTTTTCACTTATCTTCTTCTTCTCTTTTGAGCTTCCGAAATGAAGAGATTTTCCTTTCGAAGCTACTTCTTCTTCTCAGAAGTTTTCTTCTTAGTCATGTGGATAGTACCTTTGGGATTGTAGAAGCAATTCTTAGCAAAGTGAGAAGTACTACCACATATGATGCATTTAGTTGGCATGCTTCTGAGAATCTTCTTCTGAGTAGAAGGCTGAGCTTGATCACTTTCCACTTCCTTCTTCATCTTCTCAGATGATGTAGTAGGCTTCTTAGGGTGAGGCTTGCTCTTGGAACTGGATGGTTTAGGCTGTTCAGTAGTGGTGCATATTTGATCAGCATTCTTCTCTTGACTAGGATGATTTGGACATGAACTAGGACTCCCGGTACTAGAGTCCATGGTTGAGTCTTCAGTCTTCACCACTTCAAATCCAGCAGAAATGAAAACTTGCTTTTGCTTGGAGTTGAAAGTGGCCTTGATTTCTTGGGCTTTTGTTGATTTTCTTTTGGTTGCCCTTATCAAGTTTTTTCTTACAGACTTGGTCATCCCTAGTTACTTCTTCCCTTCAGGAGAATAGTGACCCTTCTTAGGATAACCCTAATCACTCACCTCAGGTTCATCCTTCACTATCTACTCTACATCTTCATCCTTCTCTTGGAAAGGATCAATAGGAGGTAGCTCATCTTGACAAGTTCCATACCTTGAAAATCTAACAGATAGGAGTGTGTGTGGAGGAGCTATCTCACTTGACCCTAGTCCCTGCCTGTTCTGATAACAAATGTTTTCATGCAATGATGAGAATATTATGTTTTTGAAGGTTTCCTCTTTAAGAACATAGTTTTTTTCCATGGGTTTGCTGATCACAAGCTCAGCCTGGCATTCAGTTAACTTGGTTATGAGATCTTTGATCTGAATCCTATAGTTTGTATGCTCATGCTTAACAGTAGAAATGGTTTTCTCTAAATCTTCAATCTTAAGTTTATAATCATTTTCTGCTCATTTAAAGTCAGCTTTTAAAATGTTTAAGGACTCAAGATCAGATCTCACTTCCAAGTTGTAGGACCTGTACATATTAACTTTAGCAATGCATTCAAGAGTACAAAGATGTCTAATACCTTTGCGTCTTCATGATCATCCATTAGTCTTGGTTTGGAGAAGCATCTTCTACCTAAAATGTAACGCCTGAAATTTTGTCACATAAAATAAAAGAAAAGAAAGTATCTTGAAGAAAACTAAAAGAAGCCAAAGATGAGGGTGTTTTGTGTAAAAGTACACAAAAGTCAAAAAGTGCACTTTATATGGGCATGGCCGCCCATATCACCCCTGCTGCTGCTGTGTTCGACTGAAACAAAAGAAAAGAAGCTAAAAGTTGGGTTTTTCTCTCAGTTGTGAAGAAGTGAAGGCTGAAAATCTTCAAGGTGAGCGTGTTTTGTGCTAATTGGTTTGGTTTCTTTGGGGATTTCACCCTTAAAACCGATTTTCATGTGTTCTTTGTGTTTTGGTGTTTGTTTTTGCTTGTTTAGGTGCTTGAACTCGTGTGCAAGCAGGTTCGGTGGAATTTTACTTGTTTGCTGCACTAGGTGAGTTCTAGACCCCGTTTTATATGTGTTTTAAACTAACTTTGGGGCTGAAAATGCATTTTAAAGGATTTTCAAACTTGTACTTATCTACCCGTATGATTATGTATGTTTATGCTTATGTTCAATGCGTGTTTATGTGTTGGGTATGCTTAGAATGTTATGTTTGAGCTTAGAATAGGTGCAAATGCAGGTTTGACATGGTTTAGATTCGAAAAAGTTACACAACAGGTGGTCATGCGCCCAAACAGAGCCCATGCGCCTGGAAAATCGTCTTTGAAAATTTTAAGTGGGGCTCATGTGCCCCAATAGTGCCCAAGCGCCCGAGGTTTTTCCTGAAATTACTAAGTATAGGCTCATGCTCCTAAATAGTGTCATGCGCCCCACCCTTGTTCAGGCGCCTAAGTGCTAGTCCATACGCCTGAACAGTTCATGCGCCCAGAATGTAAGTTGAAATGCCCGTGTGGGGTTCATGCGCCCAAATAGTGTTAATGCGCCTAAGCAGGGCTCATGCACCTGCATAGTACCCATGCGCCTAAAATACTTAGAAAATTTTTTGGAATTTTGGGAAATCAGAATTTTAGGGTTTGACCCTGGTTTGACTTGGTGCTATTATTTGATTATTTTATTTATGTTTTGGGTTGTTCTTGTGTTCCTATTTATTATATTATTATGTGACTTTACGTGGTGTGATTTATCCGTATACGTAAAGTATTATCATTAAAGAAAGTGGAAAGATTAATGATAATGAGAAGTGGAACATAAAGAACGGAAGAAAGTCTTGCAAGCAAATTCACATGAGGTCCACAACCATTAGGTTGTTAGCTTAACTTTGTGCGGTTTAGCTAACCCGTTGGATGCACACAGGGTCAATCTTTGAGATTGAGGGGACCCTTGTTGCTGCCCCTGTACTGGAGTCAGCTTTATTATGTTCTTGTTCTATTCTTTACTTGTGTCCTTTGTTTCACTTTAAGACTGTTCCCTATTTGATCTGTTAAGTGTTTTTAAATCTCTCCAAACATTGTGAAACTATTGCATTGAACTCCTTCACCGGTCTTGCACCAACTTTCTTTCAAGACAGGGCAATTCTTGCTCCAAAAAATGAAGTAGTTCAAGAAATCAGTGATCGTCACACTTTAATTGTTTCCAGGTGACGAAAAGAATACCTTAGTTCCGATTTTATAAGCCAGGAAGACTATATTAATTATACATTCGATGAAAGTTTATGCTCTCCAAATTTTATAAATAGAATAAAGGTTTCTGGATTACCAAACCACTCGCTAGTATTAAAGGTTGGTGTTCCTGTCATGCTTCTAAGTAACACTAATTAAAAAAAGGTTTGTGTAATGGAACTAGACTTAAGGTTATATAACTTTGCAATCATATTATAGATGTTGGGATTATATTAGGTAGCAATGTTCACACCCGTACATTCATTCCAAGATTAAGTTTAACATCTTTTGACTAAAGGATTCCTTTAAAGTTTAAAAGAAGACAGTTTTCTTTGACTGTATGTTGCATTATGACAATAAACAAAAGTCAAGGTCAATCTCTATCAAGAGTCGGTTTCTACTTAAAAGAGTTTTTTTACGCATAGTCTGCTTTATGTCGCCTTGTCACAAGTCAATAGTAGTGATGCATTGAAACTCTTAGCTTTAGATAATGATGACAAACCTACTAATGTTACTACAACTGTAGTTTACAGGAGGTTTTTGCTCATTTGTGACCTCATAATCAGAAGTTGTTATGTCTTATTTAATATATAGCACGTTTAATTTTTTATGTTTTTTATGTTATTAAATAATTAACTCATTCCCTCCTGTGTAATACATGGGTTACTAAAGCTACTATATATATAGGACATAGATCAAGAGAAAACTATAGTTTAAGGAAAAACCAAAATAACCACTTTATAGCCTTTGATTTATTTAATCAATGGTTGAGATTTATTAGTGGCATAATTGTATCTTAATTCATTTTTTCTAATTTTCTAGGTGTAAGTAGAGTTTATATCAAAAACTAAATTAAAACTAATTTAATCAATACAAAAAAATAAAACCTTAAATAAAAAATATATAAAGTAAATTACTTAAATATAGATGAATAACTAGAAACTAGAAATCTAGAATTTACAAGGCTGTTGATACCACTACTTTATTTTATGTTTCGTTCAAGAATTATCTTCGACATCGGTCCAATGACATGGTTCTAGGGATCCATAAACATCTTAAAATCCCAGTCCATATGATCCTCTCGAATAGTCTCTTGTTGCTCCTCCACAAGATTAATTATTTGTCCATCGTTTTTGTTTCTTGATTCCACCAACTCTTTTATCATTCATGTTTGGTCTATATGGATATTAAAGCGGTTGTTGATCAAATGTTGGTGGTGCTCAAAGTTCAGTTGTTGTCTTCCTCAATTTGGCTAGAACTGCCACCTAAAGATTGTTTTGCTTGAATCATTCTTTGATTTTTTTTTTTTTGAATCTATGGATAGTAGAAATTTGTGTAGCTTTTGGTGTAGGAAAGTAGTAGAAAGAATAAAATTTTCTGATATAGAGAAACAAAGAAACGGTTTGATGTATTTATAGCTTTTAAAATTTGAAATTGAAATTAGTTTTTTTATTCAGTGGTCATGTGACTGTTTTCAAGCTCTTAACAATCGAAATCCACACCTACGTCATATAGTTGTTATTGGCTTTGTACACCTACTTGGGCTATCCGTTTGGACGCAGATTGGGGTTTGTTGTGTTGTAGTCATGCTACCGCAATCAGGGGCGGAACTACCGCTATGACTATGGGGTCAAGTGACCCCATTGATTTTTGAGCGGGTAATATACCGTATAATACCGAAAATTTGTGTGAACCCATAGTTTTTCAGGTGGTGAACCCTTTAGTTTTATTAAATTCAATATGAAACAGATGCTTGGTATTAGCTCACTAGTCGCGCGCATAAACCCTTTAGTTTTATTAAATTTCAGTTTAGTGCTTCTACATACTTTCAGGTTGTGAGTTCGACCCTTACAAGAGGCTTTTTTTACACTCTTTTTCTAATTAGTAAATTACAATTGTACCCTTAAATTTATTACATAAACCCTAATTTAAAAAAGCCTTCCACCCACAATCGTTGTTTTCATCTAGACTGAAATTTCAGCCTCCCTTCAACCTAATCGGCCATCACTACGTACGACTGCATCTTCGACCTCGGGCGACGACTTTCGGGCTCCGTCAATCGGCGACCATAATTCCGGCTCCCCTGTTTTAGCGACTCCTCCATTCAAGGTTAGTTATTTATCTTTCTTCTCTTGAGTAGTTGAGTTAATAACCCAATGTAGTTCAATATTGATTTTTTAAAACTTGATGTAATTTCAGATTTTAAACTTGATGTTTTTGTGTTAACTACTCCTAAACACCTTAATATTATACTATTAACAACTTTATATATGTTAATTTCATCCATTGTTACAAAACCTTAATCAAAACTCACAAAATCTTGATCAAGAATCGTTATTCTTTGTGGGTTTTGTTGTATAGAGCAAGAAAACCTTGAATTTGCCCATAAAAGATTGAAATTTGTTGTGAGTTTGGTTCTTTATGTCAAAAATACCTTAAATTTGCACAAAAATAATCAAAATTTGATGGGGTTTGGTTCTTTTAGGTCAAGAGAACCTTGAATATGCCCTAGAAAATCAAACTTTGTTATTGTTTTCTATCAAAAAGGCTAAGAATTATATGTTATCTTTGTAGGAAATAGATACGATGTTTATATGGAAATGATACACGATTGTTTGAAAATGAGGGTTTCTTGTGATTTAGGAAAGGAAGGTCATGATTTAAAGGCTTTTTTTTTTTCAAAAAGAAGCTTCTTTCTCAAATTGAAGGTAGGTCACACGTTAATGGAGTTCAACATCGATTTTTTTAATTATTAGGAGTAGGATCTTCTAATACTTGATTTTCTTTGTAAGTTTATATCTTTGATTGGAAGGTATGGATTTGAGGTTAAAATTCGTTGATGTGAAGGTCATGATTCTAGGATTTCAAGCCTTGAAGGAAAAACACTCCTCCTCAACTCCCAGTTCTTTAATATTAAAGTAAGTGTCGATATTCTATACAACTCATGATTGATTTTATTTTTGATTCTGAATGAATCGTACATGTCACATGAGTTCTTGTTTAAAATATTTATGCTCAATTGACCCACAAATCAACAAGTTATTATTTGATTTTGAATTAATTCCTTATGAGTTATGTATATGCTCTATTCCTACCCGACTTGACCCGACTCGATTAAGCGACCCGAAAAATTTTATGTTATTTCGTTAGAAATCTAATTACGAAAAAATAGTGACCCCATAGGAAATAATTCCTGGTTCCACCACTAACCGCAATACCTCCAAGCCTTGCTTACTTAAAGTCTAGCTTGAGCACCCTAATAGCAAAAACAAACTTGACTTGATATTTGAGATTTTGTTATCACACATTGAGGTCCCATTTTCGAAACTTACTCTCTCCGTTTTTTTTCTTCATACACGCTACACCTACCACCCAGCTTGTTTCTTGTGATTTTTTTTCTTTTAACAATTTATAATTTGTATTCCTTTTCCATTTTAGAATTATATCACAATATTAAAATGTTTAATCTTCGTAAATTGTTTTTATAATAATAATTATATAAAAACAAAATATTAAACAATAATAATATTAATACTTATTTAAATGATTATTTTATATTAACAACTGTAAAATATTTATAATTAGAACATGTTTTTTTAAATTTATACTCCTCGCTCCACCGATTTTTAATAATGTTTTAACGTGATTTTATTTTCAAAACCAAGTAATGAAATTAGAATGTTTAGTAACTAAAATGTCTCTTCTTTAGATTAAAGATTAACGTACTATAGCAAACTATTAACGTGGTATAATAAGTAAAAATGGGTTTTATATTAAATAATATTAGTGGAATCAAATATTTTGACTTCAACCTTAGTTTATCATAAAAAGAACAAATGCTAAGTATGAAATTTCCATTTATTGGAAACAATAGCTTTCATCACCAGCTTTGAAAGGGATCTCGAGACACCTACCTTTCTTCTCTTTGTCCCTTTCTCTCTCTAGAACCAGAGATGAAAACCAAAGAAACAAAGTAGTTAATAACAAAGGATTTTTTGAAGTAAATTGCTGACCAAACAATCACATTTCACCAAATTCCTCCATAAATGTCTCTCTTTCTCTCATCTCTTACTCTCAAATCCTTCTCATCACCTTCACCTTCGCTATGAATTGCCGTAAGAATAGCCACCTCTCTGTTTCTGCGTTCCTCTTGTTCGTCTTCCTCATCGGAATCGTCTTCTACGATGAAGACGCCATATCTCTATCTCAGTTCCCATTCTCTAAACGTGAAAACCCACTTCAGCAATCAAACATTAACATAGAAATCCCACCTGAGAGCTGCGATATCTTCGATGGGAATTGGGTTTTTGACGATTCTACGCACCCTCTATACAAAGAAGACGAGTGTGAGTTTTTGTCAAATCAGGTTACATGCATGAGAAACGGGAGACAAGATTCTATGTATCAGAAGTGGAGGTGGCAGCCTAAAGATTGTAATTTACCAAAGTAAGCTTACTCACTCTGGTTTTGGGTTTTTAAGTTTTAACTTGGATTATGTTTTGAATCCTTCATCGTTTAAGTTATTGGAAATAAATGAAGGTTTAGAGCAAAGTTACTGGTGGAGAAACTGAAGAACAAGAGGTTGATGTTTGTTGGTGATTCGTTAAATAGAAATCAGTGGGAATCGATGGTGTGTTTGGTTCAGTCGGTTGCTAATTCAGGAAGAAAGAGCTTGATCAAAACTGGGTCACTCTCCATTTTCAGAATCGAGGTCTCTCTCTCTCTCTCTCTCTCTCTCTCTCTCTCTCTCTCTCTATATATATATATATATATATATATATATATATATATATATATATATATATATATATATATATATCTCATTTTGTGAATCAGAAATACAAGTTACAATGGTATACGAGTCTAAGGGTTCAAAACAATATAGATCAGGGTTGTTTTAAAAATATGGTTAGATGGATGTTATAAAAAAATGTTAGTTCATCCCCTTACAAAACAGTCAATATTAGGGGTTTAATCTAGTCGAATAAACGACTATGATGGGTTGATATTTATATAAATATAACATTTTAGTTATTCAATATAATATAAAAGATAAAACTATATATAATTACCCGCTAGATTTTTTTTGAACGGCGTTTAAAACTACCCCGGATCCCTGATACCGAGCGAGCCTTCCAGAAACGAGATTTCAATTTTCGATACTGATTTTAACGTTCCAGGTCTGACTCGCCCTAAAACACCGTCATGAAAAAAACCTATCACTATAGAAAAGTTCTCTTGAATCTGGTTTTGAATTTGAAATTTAGAAAATCTAATATTTTAACCAACACTCTTATATCACTAGACCAGAAGACCAATAGTAATTACTCGCCTGACCAACCTAAATTTTTGGCAATATAGGTGTGTGATGCTGACACATTTACAATCCTACTTAAACCTAAACACACGCCCTATTGTCACTAGTCACTTATCACATAAACACTTTTAAAGTTGTCTTAACAGTTTAGTGTGATGCATAATGTTGTAATATAATTATATAATAATCATTTATATTCCTTTTTCTGTTTTCCAATTATTATTAATGTTGGCTATTTAAATTTATTATTCAATAAGGGCTTGCTGAAGTGTATAGAATGTCTTTTACCAAAAAATCTTGATAAAGTTTTACTAACACCCTCACTTGTTTAACTACGTAAGGGTGAAACCTAGTTTACATCAAACAAAACACTTACAAAAATATGTTCTTATTAAGACAATATTATATTAATAGAAATGATAACTTAAAACGATTATTTCTGTAAGCTTTTTGACCGCTTAGTTCATAATGATGTCTTTAGCATTAAGAAAAAGCAAATGGTCCTATAAAGAATCCTCCAGTCATTTCCGATCATTTATATATACAACAAATTAATATATAAAAACATATTTTAATATGACGGTTATATTTCATATTTTTTTTGAAAAATTACATGTCATTTTCATAATATTGTGGCATTGCTGGGGAGGTTCCTATACATTTGTCATTATTAAGATTAAGGTATCAGTGGCTTTTCTCCTATCGTTCAATTAATTTATTTTAGAACAAAAAATGATTTTTCATAAAAAGAAAATATAATTATTTTGTTGGTGTTAAGTTCAATATGATTTTATTTTTGTGCCACTTAGAGCTAGCTTTTTTATCTCTTTAAAGATTATTTAACTTTCATAGGTATTCCAATATCATGTAAGAGCTTTATAAACGTTTATAGTGAGACAATGAAACATATATAATCTTACTTACTATAAATAACTTTACTTAAGGAGGAGAAATAGTGAAGTAAATATTTACTAAATATTAACCGAGTTTTATAATTATTAAATTTTAAGACAAGAGAAAAATAATCACTAATAGTCATAAGGTTCATTTCGATCCCTTAACTTTGGAAAAATTTCTATATTTATAAGATATTATATATGATTAGAACAACTGATGAAAATGCTGACATTATAGAAACAATAAACTATAAGTTACCCTACCAATAAATTGGTTTTGTAACTTTACGTTATTTAACCATATAGGTAAGGACAACAATTCGACGAGTATTGGTAATATTAGTTTGTTAGCTGATTATAAAGTTGTGTCTGATATTGGCTTAATACTTGTTGGGTATTAATTAGGTAATTAGCTATAGAGTAGTGGGCATATCAAAGGATTATAGTATAGCTATTAGTAAAAATAGTTATCCTTTTGGATTTCAAAATACATTTCCTTTTCTTGTTATTATAGCTGTAACATAATTTTATGTTTTAATAGCTTTGATAAATAAAATTGTAATAAATTGCATCTTATGTTAATTTTATGATGATAAGAATACTAAAGCTAAGTTCATACTAGCATATAAAATTTTAACTACTATCATATTTCAAAAGAAAAGTTTTCTTTCGCACAATTAAACTACTAGAACGACCTTAATAGCAAATCATATTAAATATTTCCTCGCTCACTGTTCAAGTATATGGTCCGGGTAGATGGTTATATGTTTTTGGATAATAAGGCTAGGTATCACCTAATATCATGTCCCATCCCCTACCTTAATTTTTATAAGACAAATTTCAAACCCAACACTTTCTCATTACCCATCTTAGATCTTCAGGTTCGGGTTTGTCCATAGTGATTGGGTTAGCCTATTAACCCTACCCCAAACGCTACCAATTGTTTTTCAATAAAGTGAGATTTACACTTACCACTAAATGAACCTTTGTCGTGTCACATTAA
>CM046432.1:21232383-21293106 GCA_025506505.1 Flaveria sonorensis | reverse complement strand
TCTAAGGCATCAACCTCTACACCTCAATGATTCAGAACATCCTAGTTGAACCAAAAGAGACTACTAACCACTCCCTCAATATAGAGCCCTACCTACTAAGACCAATCATGTCTTGGGTATATTCCACAAACCAAGACAGATGGTATGTCACAAGAGATCAAGGAGGTCAACAAGTATTCTTCTGGCAGAATATACTTGACCTGCCTGAGCATGATCTCTTGGACATGAGGAGATACTATGAAAGCCTGAACCAGACCAACAATGAAGAGAAGAATGGCTCTCATTCGAATGATGGCTGTAAAGTAAAAGATCAACATTCCTAGTAATCTTAAAGTTTTGATTGCATCAGCCTAATGGGATTTGTATTATTTAGACAATTATCTTAGAGGCTGATACTAACCAAAGATCTCTCAGCAGCGCTGAAGTACAAGGAAGTACTCGGATGATTTGACTATGTACGAAGAAGTTAACTAAGTGTCAAATCTTTCAAAACCAAAGACAGAAATCTTTCAAAGCCAAAGTGATGTCTTCCGAAGCTTAAAGACAAAGTCTTCCAAAGCTTGAAGACTAAAATCCCCAAAGACTAAGAAGACATGTGTCCCTAACATACTTTTAACAAAAGTCGAAGACCTTTCTGCTATTAGCTCTGAAAACACACCCACTTATATAAATTAGTGATTACCTTTCTACTTTTGTCAACTATACATCATGGTCTTTTATCTATAACTTCCTACTTTAGTACTTTTATCCTTATTGTAATATAATAGGATGTGAGCTATGACATGTCATAGTCACATGTCAAAAGGCAATCTTTCTTTTGACTTTACATTGATCATGTTCTCTAGATTAGTGTCCAGCTGGCCCTAAAAGTATGGCCTGTTGTAGGATGTAGTATAAAGTATCTTATGTATCAGTCTTTAGGATTAAGCTTTGTAACACTTTTACAATACTTGAGTGCAATATACATCATCCTTGAAAACCAATCTTTGTGTTCTTGAGTGTTCCTTACTTGTTATTCTTAGTTTCACAGCCCGGTTCCCCATTTGATTTAGTAAGTGTGTTTAGTTGATAATCTCCAACTGCGAAACTATTATGAACCATTACACGATCTTGCAAAAGGAATCAAAAGAGAAGAACCTCCAAGACATCCCGGTGACACGAGATCACCCAAAAGTCCTTTCAGAGGAATTGCCAGGGTTATCCCCAGTATGTCAAGTTGAATTATGTATTTACTTAATTCCAGGAGCAGCACAAGTAGCAAAGGATTCGTATTGCTTGGCACCCTCAAAAATGCAAGAACTATCTTATCAATTACAGGAGATATTGGATAAAGGATTCATAAGACCAAGCTTCTCTCCTTGGGAGTGCTAGTTTTGTTTGTCAATGTTACACCCCGAAAGGCGCACCGGGAGGGCACGCGTGTGACAGAGATAACAGAAGTTGGATTGTTCCAACAATTATAAAGCAAACAAACCATGGATACCAAAGTAAAATATTAATGTAAAAAGTTATTACATTGTTACAAGTAGATGTCTTAAGATAAAAACTTAAGTAGTCATAACATAATATTGTTTTTAAACATTAACAGAAGATCTTAATCGACAACGGAATTTGGTCCCCAAATGTGGTATCCAAACTTGATTAGTTTGCCGTTAAAACCCTTTTCATTACCATGCATGCCACAGGTTTATATCAAAAGGTTATCAAAGTTTCGTTTTATAAAAAGATATGATTATCTCGGAATCAACCCCTGGATTGTCAAGGACTAGCTAGGTCCACTGACTATGATCACAACCAAGAGTCCCATAATCAAACCAAGACACAATGTCCCTCAAATTCCTTTCAACATATATTCCCTCCGTACCAGACTGGTGCGACCGATCCCGAGGGGCGGTTGTCAAACCTAATAGATATACCAATATATCATGTGGCCCTCCCAGGGTTAATGATTATGGCCAAGTGCAATCGTGCACAAATAATAAACAACTCAAAGCCATCATAAAGATCATGCAGTTATTCAATAATTAAATCATATCATATACAAAATGTTTATAGCATGCTTTTTCCCCAAAACAATTAAATGCAACCGTTATTTAAAATAGGGATTGTGAAAACTCACCTTTAAACGTGACTGGGAGATGATCTAGAAAAAATCTAGCCCATAAATAAACGACCAATTAATGCCCTAAACACAAAGGATATATTAATTGTCAAGTAATAAGTCTACTACGTAAGTTGTTCACCCAACTTACTAGCCTTGTCATGAAATCCATTTTTAAATGACCCGCTCATGAATTCCGGTTCGGTTAAATAATTTATATTATAAGTTACAAATATTTATTTTCTAAAGAAATCTTTTAACCCTTAAATGATAACCACATATCACATACACAAAATAAACACATAAAAGTATATAAAAACATAAACGTAAAATTTACTAAGTTATGCACAAAATAAATAAATAAATAAATAAATAAATAAATAAATAATAATCAAAAGATAAAATATATTAAAAAATATTAATTCATAATAATATTTTATCTAAGATTAATAATAAAATATATCATAATCTTGTTCTTGTTAAGAAAACTAAAATAAATCAATAGAAAAAATATTAATTCATAATAATATTTTATCTATGATTAATAATAAAATATATCATAATCTTGTTCTTGTTAAGAAAACTATTTCTTATTTTATTATCTTTTTATAAATATTATTTTATTTAATATAAATCAACATTAATTAATATCTTTAAAAAATAATTTAATTTCCAGTTGTAAAACATATATAAAATTATTTTAGACAAGTTTTATTATAAAAATATGTAGTATTATATTTAACCCGAATTTCACCCGTATACGGTGATTTTACCTGAAACCGCACGGTTTTACGCGCATAAACCCTACATCAATCTGTGTACACCTTATGACCATTATACATATTTTAAAATGAATCTTTTATACCCAAATTATTCTGTTAAAAATCAGTTTCAAAACAGTCCAATATTTTTAACCCGAAATTATAGGTTTTCGGCTTTTTCGCGCGTATAAAATCATCACCGAAGACCATGCTTGTTATGGATCTGTTACATACTTAAAAACATAAGTTTTTAACTCAAGACAAAATATTACTTTCTGTCTAAAACTGGAGTTGTGCAAAAACGCATGTTTTAGACCCGAAAACACCGTTTTTAACGTGTTTTTAAACGTAAAACGTTTATGTGATTAAACCCAGTCATCAAAACCTTTAATTTCAGTAAAATTACTTAATTTTAACTTACATATAATATTTTTTAAAATTATTTTTTCAGATTTACAAAGATTCTTCTCTTGATGATAATTAAATTTTGTTAAATCATTATGTCTCATCTATACTTAATTACCTTTATTTCTAACTTGTTTTTATCTTTTCTTTAAGCCAAAAATGAATAAAAATCTCAAAATTTCCAGATCATGATCACCATATATATTGATCATTTCAATCATCTCCAAACCCATAAGTCAAGAACAAATCAAGAACAAAGTGTCAATCATACATACATACATATATATGATTTTATATATACATGTACAATCCAAATCATCAATTTTATCTTGTGTTCTTAGTTTTCATTTCAACAAAACACAATTTAAAAACCAAACGATTTCAGATCATGATCAGCATCATTCATGGATCATCTCAACCATTTATGAAATCAAAAAGCAAGATGAGTTCAAGAACATCATGCGCACATACATTCATGTATCACCCATTTTCATCATTTTGATAAACTCCTTTGGAGATGGGTTTCTTATAATGTTAATAACCACAAATCAAAGTTTGATCATCTTTCATGTAAGAGAAATCAACAAAATATTAAAAGATTTTCAAAACACAAAATCATCACACACACACACACTTACGGCACACGCACACACACACATCATTTTATAACTCATTTTTCTTGTTTTAAAAAGACATTTTTGGAACCTTGGATTTCAAGAAAAAGTCTAGTTTAGGTGAACCATATTTGCAACAATCATCCAAAAGTCATGTTGCAAGAGATAAAAGATAAATATTCATACCTAAGATGAACAAGTTTAGAAGATTCATGAAATATTTCCTTGAAGATTTCTTCTCCTTTGAGTTGAATTTATGCAATCTCTTGCACCAAACTCATAAGGGATCCTTGAAATCAAGAAATCAAAGCTTGTTTTAGGCTTGAAATGAAGAAAAATGAAGATGGTGGTGGGGAGGGGAGCTTCGGCCAAGGTTAGGGAGGAGAGGGAGAGAAGAGAGAGTGGGTGAGTTTAGTGAGAGAAAGGATGTATAGTGAATGGAGAAGTTAGAGTGTGGTGTTGGGTATAAATTGTAATGACTAATTGTGATTATTCTATGATAATAATGTCATTAACTTAATAAATGGTCTGGTGGATCTCCAAGTGAGATGCCACCCGATGTAGCTGGTGTCGGTCTCATTAATTTTTTTGTAAAAGTTTTAAACGTTAGGGTTTTTATGCGAAAATTTTATAAAACAATTAAAGTATTAGTTTGAGGCTATCCAAGGGTTCACAATATTTAATAATAGTGACCAAAAGTCAAAAATAAAATATACACCGTTTAGCACAACATGCAACAGTCTATACATTGCATCAAGGCAATATTTAAAAAGTCTTAATTTTACGCAATTAAGGTTAATAATAATATATAATTATTCATAACTAATAATATTTTCACTTAAGATACATTAAGTTATAAAAATCAACATATATTGACCGGATTTAATTAACCAGATTGTCACCAATGCTCGTTAAAAGTTTTATCGCAACACGACCTAGTAAATCTCCAAACTACCAATTATAAAATTTATGCACAAAGGATCTTTGCTACACCTTAGATGACCTTAATTATCAAAAAATTATGTCTTGTAATGCATTTAATTAATTTACCACGTTTTATTAACATACAGAATTAACCTAGAAACACGGGATGTCATAGTCTCCCCTCGTTTAGTATTTAAGATGTAGCTCCAGATTCTGATATAGATGGAAAGAGGTGAGGGTTTTATGCTTTATCTGGTTCATTCCTTCCCAAGTAAACTCAGGACCACGCTTAGAGTTCCATCTAACCTTCACCAACTTAACCCCACTCCTTCTGAGTTTTTGAACTCTCCAGTCCATAATTTCGATTGGTTCCTCAGTGAAATTCAGTTTGTCACCGATACAAACTTCCTCAGGTCGGACAACCAAAGCTTCATCAGCAAGACATTTCTTCAACTTGGATACATGGAACACATCATATACTCCACTAAGCTCACTAGGTAGCTTAAGTTGATATGCAACAGGACCAACTCGTGCAACAATCTCAAATGGTCCGATATAAAGAGGGCTAAGATTTTCTTGCTTTCCAAACCGAACAACTCCTTTCCAATGCGAGACCTTCATATAGACTCTGTCTCCAACCTGGAATTCCAATGGTTTCCTTTGATTATCCACATAACCCTTTTGCCTACTCGCATCGGCTTCCAACCTCTTTCTGATTTGAATAATCTTGTCCGTAGTTTCTTGGATAATCTGAGGTCCAGTCAGTTGCTTCTCTCCAAATTCTACCCAGCAAAGCGGCTTGTGACACTTTCTTCCATACAAAGCTTCAAATGGAGCAGTTTTGATACTACTGTGATAATTGTTGTTGTAAGAAAACTCAACCAAGGGTAGATGAGTATCCTAATTTCCTCCAAAGTCAATCACACAAGCTCATAGCAGATCTTCCAACATTTGAATAGTCCTCTGACATTGACCATTTGTTTGTGGATGGTAGGCAGTACTCGTCCAAATGAGTACCCAAAGCTTGGTGTAAGGATTGCCAGAACCTTGAGGTAAAAGGACTGTCTCTGTCAGAGATTATCAAAATCGGTACTCCATGACGAGATACCACCTCCTTGAGGTAGATCTTGGTTAGCTTTTCCATCTGATCTGTTTCCTTAATGGATAAGAAATGAGCAGACTTAGTCAATCTATCGACTATTACCCAAATAGAGTCATGACCACTTGATGTTCGGGGTAACTTTCTACAGGTTCTGGCAAAAGGATTGCTATGACCTTATCTTTCTACATCAACACACAACCAAGACCTAAACGGGATGCATCACAGTACACAACGAACCCTTGTGTTCCTTCAGGAAGAGATAAAATAGGAGCACTACATAACTTCTGTTTCAGCAACTGAAAAGCTGCATCTTGCTTATCAGTCCAGCCATACTTTCTATCCTTCTAAGTCAACAGCGTCAACGGCTGTGCTATCTTCGAGATATTCTCAATGAATCTTCGCTAATAACTGGCTAATCCAAGAAACTAACGCACCATGGTTAGAGACTTGGGTGCCTCCTAGTTCTTGATTGCTTCAATCTTTTCCGGATCCACATGTATGCCTTTCTCATTAATGACATGTCCGAGAAAATGAACCTCTCGAATCCAAAATTCGTACTTCAAGAACTTTGCATACAATTTCTCTTTCCTCAACATCTCCAGGATAATCTTCAGATGCTGTTCATGATCTTTCTTGGTTCTTGAATAGACTAGTATATCATCGATGAATACTATTACAAACTTATCTAAGTAAGATTTGCATACTCTATTCATAAGATCAATGAACACAGCAGGCGCATTTGTTAGACCAAATGGCATAACCACAAACTTGTTATGGCCATAACGTCTTCTGAATGCTATTTTTGGAATATCTTCCTCGGCTGTCAACAACTGATGATAACCCAATCAGTTTGTCTAGATGATCGTTTGAACGTGCTTTGATAAAGATTTAACACAAGAATCCATAAGATATCACTGTATCTAATAGCTTGTGGACCAAGTAAAGATACAAAATGAACACAAATCAAACATAACCCATTTGCAAAAGGATTTGTAATGATGAAGAAGAATAATGCTCAAAGATAACAAATATAAGCTTCTAGAAATACATAATCATACAATAGACTCAAATTAGTAATATCATTAAAGTTCCAAGAGTTACAAAATGAGCAACAAGCAAACATATTTACACAGGACCTAGTTTCGCATACAGTTTCTCATACTACGAAACTGTATGCAATATGGCATGTGAAACTACCATGCGAAACTACAGTTTCGCATGCCATAGAATACAAAATAAGACAAATCTAAACTAGATCCTATTACAAGAATATCTAAGCTACAACAAACAATGACTAAACCAAAACAAACAGCAGGGTGAATACCACCCTATACTTAATCATCAATACTCCTCCTAGAGGGGTATTCACCTACCGGGTCTTTAGGATCAGCTCCAGCCTTTGCTTGCTCCATCATTCTTGCCAAGTCTCTAACTTCTGCCTCCAGATCTTCATGTTCCTCCACACTCTTTGCGAGCTGCTTAATCTCCAATCTCACACCCCGAGCTCTGTTTGATACCCTCTCAAATAAACTAGCCTCAGTTTTAGTCTCTTCTCCTACCCCAGCCTTAATCTGATTCTCACATAGCACTTTTAGATCATCGTGATTGAATGAGAATACCTTCATATGATCAAACAACCTTATTTCATTTCCATCCTTCACCCTCACTACTGCTTCACCTGTTTGGTTATCATAGAAGCACTTCTCTAAATTCTACAGTTTAGAAGGTTGTTGATCAGGTATCCTTACTCTATTTAACTCAAAGTCCTAGTCTACAAGCTACTCTTCCACCTCTTCCTCCTCATCTATTAAGTTAAGCTCAACATTCCCCTTGTCACCTCCTTCTCTCTCCTCCCTTATTACCTCATTTCTAGTAAGATCAGTGTCCAAATCAAACCCCAGATCAATAAATTCAACTTCAAACACCCGATCAGCTTTTTCTCTTTCAGCAACTCCTTATCCACTACCTGCACCAGCCTCAAATCTAACATCTCTACCACCACCTTCACCTCTACCAGCCTCAGATTCACCTATATCACTGCCACCAGCTCCCGATCCTCCTACACCACTAACACCACCTTCTGATGCCTTATGTATGAATGTGAACTTAGATAGGTTAGTCATTTCCTTGATATGCTCAACACTCGGCACATCACCAGCACCCGCATTCCTCCTAAGCTCACTCACCTCTTCTAATAATCTCTTTATCAGTTCCTGTTGGCTTAGAATCACTTTCTTCATCTCATCAATCTCCATATCCCTTAGTTTCTCTCTCTCCTCTGAGTTTATCAGCTTAGTCTTTATCATGCTTAGCTCATTCGATAGGGATGTGTTGACATTCCTGATCACATCCTTATCAAGCTTTGATGTTCTATCCCTCCTGGGCCTTTCAAATTCCTAGCACCACCATGGAATGACTATTTTTCTGCTTCTTTCTTCTTTCTCTTCCTTCTCAACTCCTCCTCTATCTCATCCAATTGTTCTTCAAAAGTCATATCTATCTCTTTTGAGTACTTCTTTTTTTCTTGATCTCCTCTGCATTTCCTGCAGTTGCTGCTGCTCTTTGTTCCAGAAGGATCAGAGTCTTAATATAGTTCCATCTCTCCTTAGTATACATGCCCTCTAACAGACATGTGATCTTTCCTGAAAAATCATGCCTGGGGGCAGCACAATCAGCAAAAATCCTTGGATTCATCGGAGTCAGCTTCAGTTCATCTCTAAGCTTGGGTAAGTTTGGCTTTAGGTAGTCTAGGATAATTTGAATAAATCTTGGATAAAGAAGCCATTTATCCTTCTTCAATGCCATGATATTCTCTAGTAAGTAGTCATGAATGATCTGGGCTATGTTTGCCTTCTCACCTCAACAAAACATAATCATAGTTATGGACCGCTTGAAATTCAGTCCATCTAATCCTCCCTTCCTATGTTCTAAACAGCTAATGAAGACATGATCAATAAACCACCACTCCTTGGAAAGAAATGTCATCTTAATCTCCTTTCGCTTCTCAAAGTTAGTTCCCTCATATCAAATATTCTTAAAGGCTCTAATAACTTCTAAATTAGTCATCTCTATTCTCTCCCCCATGTCATCCTCCAGTCTCAAGGCCTTAGCCATAGTGTTAGCAGATATTGCAAACAGTTCTCCCTAAACTAACGCTTTAATGATCCTTTCCTTGGCGTCATATTCAGCAGTCCTCTGGAACTCCCTGATCTGCTTCTCGTCTATAGTGGGGGAGTGTGAAATAGCATAATGGATGGTGTTGGGTCCAAAAAGGATAGTCTATATTATCAACACAGTCAAAGTCAACAAATGTTAACGTCACTGTCAAAGTCATTGGAAAAGTCAAACAGACGCGTTCGAGATAAAGACCGAGACGAGACGTTGAAGATATAAATGACTAGGAGTTTATTGTTAATAAATATATTTTGTGTCAACAAAATATATTTATTTATGTTTAAGTCATTTTTATGTTTTAATCATAGTTTAGGAAGCTAATTGTCATTAAGTCTAGTTGTCATTAGACTATATATAGCTAGAGTCATTAGTGTGTTTAGTAAGCTTGTATGAGCTAGATTTGAGGGTTTTCATGTAATTAACATCTTATGCAAATCAATATGGATCAAATGGGATTTTTCATTGACGTTTTTGTGTGTTCATCCATGTTCTTCATATTTTATCATTTTGATCCAAATCTTCATTACTATTTGATGATTCAAGTGCTCTTGAGACAACAATTTGGTATCAGAGCCAACTTGAATCAATTCCTATTGCTGGTTTGAAGATTTTGTTGCTGATTTTTGAAGTTTTTTTTAAGAGAGAAAATGGGGTTTTAGAGAGAGAAACTAGATCTGAGTTTTTTGTTCATCAATCCTACTAATTTTGATCAGATCTACATCATTTCAGAGCAGATTTACAACATTTGATAATCATTTTTTACATCTACAAATCGTTTTCTACAAGAAATTGAAAAGAAATTTGAAGTTTAAAGGTGTTTTTCTCACACACACACTATATGTGTTCTTGGTGTTCTTAGTAGCCCTTGAAGAACCTTCAAATCTTCATGGTGCAAAATTACATCATTTGAATGAAAGTTTATCAGTTTTCAGTGAAACTAAGTGGTTTTCCAGCGAACTTCCGGCGAATTTGCATTCTCCGGCGAACTTGCCGGCGAATTTGTGTTTTCCGGCGATGTTTCTAGGGAATCTATCTTATACCCAGCGAAACTAAAAGTGTTCCCATCACAACCACATCCACACAACCCAAGCCACAGTCACCACCCGACCACTTCTCACCTGTCCAACACACAACTACCATCACCATCTCTGCTGCCTAAGTCACCACCACCGCCTTTAAGGGCGGCTCCACCACAACATTAGCAACCCAATGGCAAACAACCACAACCGATACACCCAACTGTTGTACAACCATCACCGTCCTTAGGTTGAGACCTAATCACCCCATTACACCTTCATACCACCATTACCATCGTGACCCAACTGAACCGTCATCATCGCCGTCGACTTCAACCATCTACTATCACTATTGCCGCCTTCACCATCATCACAGCCATCACCATCATTGCCTTGCACCAC
Organism: Flaveria sonorensis; assembly: GCA_025506505.1. Taxonomy (NCBI): domain Eukaryota; kingdom Viridiplantae; phylum Streptophyta; class Magnoliopsida; order Asterales; family Asteraceae; genus Flaveria; species Flaveria sonorensis. The sequence goes on along the minus strand of CM046432.1, from coordinate 21,282,607 downwards.
CATAGCAACCCTCACCACCCACCTGAGCACCCTACAGCTTCAGCCTACACTTTGAATGAGGCGTCATCGTCTGTAGCCTAGCGGCGGCTTCCAGCCCCTTCTGCTTGCGATTGTTTCTGGCCGACTCAAGCTGGTGGCGCTGCCAGTTCAAACTTCTTCTCCTTTTGTCACCATCTTTCCGGTCGCTTGAGTTGCCTTGCCGGTTTAAGTCTCCCGAAGTTCCTTGACCCATGGAGAATTGAGGGAAGAGACTATACACAAATTAAAGGCTTTGATTGATTGAATTTTGAAAGTTGAAAGCTTAAAAAAACTTGCAGGTTTTATTGGAACTCTGGTCTACTCTTGGTCTTGCCAGTAACTTTTCAAATAGCTCTGTACAAACAACTTCAAGAGCATTTACACTCCCACTGAATACTATTTAACAAAAAAAATTTAATATATATATATATATATATATATATATATATATATATATATATATATATATATATATATATATATATATATATATATATATATATAATAGAAGTTGTGGACAACAAATTTTTCAAAACAATGCGGAATTGTTTAAATTCTGGATTGTTACGAGAATAGGAGGCTTTTAGTTTTTGTTTAACTAAGAGGATACTTGTGATTATCCAGACATAAATAGAAGTTGATGTGGAAATTTTAACGTATCAATTTTTTTGTTGACACTAAAAGTATTTTTCCGGGGGGAGAAAATATCATTCAACAATTTTTGGAAAAGTACTTTTAGTTTTGGGTGTTAAAGTGAATTTTAATATTTTTAAATGAAAATGTCGTTTTCTGCCGATTTCGAATCAGACAACGCCAAAATGGCACAAAGTCGGTTTGATTCTTTTGCAGCCATGAAAGATTAAAAGATATCTGATGTTGTTGATTGATTTCTAATGGTGGCAAACAACCTTAAAAAGTATGATGACCAGCTGGGAAACCATGAACAAGTCATAAAACTTTTGGATTCCCTTCCTCCATAGTGGAGTCGACAAGTTAGATTGTTAAAACATGAAAGAAATTTTGCTGACTACAAACTGATGGAAGTTATCAACAAGTTGAAGTCATTTGATTTGGATATGAAAAGAAAATAGTACAGTCAATTCATCTATGGTGATGTATCTTCAAGTATTGAGATCAAAGAAACTAACGAAGAAGTTAACCATAGATTGATGGCTGATATGGTAAAAAGTGGTGAGGATTCTATTGAGGATTTTGATCCTTTCAAAGAATTCAGCTGTGATACTCAAGGTCAGAGTGTTGGTAATGTTGATGCCTGTGCAAGCTGGTGTAAAATTCAGAAGCTACAGGATCATGAAACAGATGAAGTGAAGCAGGAGGTTCGGGATGAAGGAAATCCAAAGGGAGATGAAGCTGAGGAAGCTAAGAAGAGAGCTGCTAAAGAGGAAGAGTACAAAAAGAACACTCTTGTATGTTAATGTGAAAAAGCCCTAGCTGCTGAAAAGATAGTTATGGGACTCCCCTATGAGATAGTTCAAGACATGTGTTCTCCTCCCTGCAAAATTCATTTATTCGTGGTTTATAAAGCTAACAGATTATTGTTAGAAAATGAAAAAGAATTAAAATGAATAAACAAAGAACTTAAAATCAATGAGTCCAAATATTTTATTAAACTAAGAGAAGATTTAAAAGAAAATGATCTTTTAAAAAGAAATCTTTTAGAAAAGAATGTCGAGATTAATGTTTTGAGCGAACGAGTCACATTAGCAGAATTTGATACTAGCAAGCTTAAAACTAAACTTGATAAATGGAGCTAGAATCAAAATGGATATGGGATGTGGTGAAACTTCATATGTTTATCCTCCTCCTAGCACTTACTGTTACTCTCCTATGCCTCAACCTCATCCATCAAATGATTTAATTGAAGCTGCAGATACTAATAGTTTACACGCAGGTTTAAGCAACATTAATCACAATGAGGTTCGAGATGAATATGATTTTCCTGCAGGTTTGGGGCTCATCAAGCAAGGATATGATCTGCAAAATGATAATTCCACCTCTGATGCTTCAAAACCAGTATCAGTTGTTTCCAGTAACTTCTTTAACGAATTCAAGATAGGTAACATCCCTTCATTTGTTCCTGTCAAGTTTTTCAAAGAAGGAACAACTGTGGAATCATCAAGCAATCAGAACTCAACAACACAAACCGACATAACAGAGTCATCAATCAAGATCCATTGAAGCTGACTTGTGTATACAGGACTGGACAAGTTCTGATGATGAACCATAGATCATCAAGTCACCTAAAGTTATCAAGTGTCAAAAGCTTCCAACAGTTGAATCAAGACCTATACGGATCTCATCTCCAACTGCTAAGCAAATCAGCAGTTCCTCCAAAGCTCAGCAGAAGCACTCACCATCTTCATCTGCTATCCAACAAGCTCGCCACAAATCTGCCTCCAAGTCTACCAAATCACCAGTCATACAAAAGTGTACTCAAAAGAATGTTCAGATCTCAGCTCCCGGAACATCACAAATCAAATCACAGCCCAGTTCGAAATCCATATTGACAAAGCCTCAAAAGGTTCAATTTCCATATATCCAAAAGAAGAAGCATCAAGGTTGTCAACAAGCTACATCAACCTCAAAGCAGGCTCCACCCTCTCCTACTATCCACGGGACTACAAAGAACCAAAAGCCTTTCAAGCCTTGCTTTAGATGTGGAAAAGAAGGTCATGTGCTAAAAAAGTGCCCTCAGGTTCAAAGGCAAGCTTCGGGCGGTAAAGATAACACAGGTTGCTTCTCGGGTTCAAATGGTAAAAAGCACATATCTTTGAATGGTTGGATAAAGAACAATCTATCCAAACCTTCTCATGTGAAGCCGGTTTCGTATGATTCAAAGATGAAAAGGACCAATGTTTCAAAATCAAAATCTCAACCTACGGGTCTTAAAAAGAAAATGATTTCCAAATTCAATTCTTTTAAATCTAAAGTAATTGAACAGAAACAAATTTGGAAAGTAAAACAAAAGGTTAAAAGATAAATGATTTTTCAAAAAGTTTGCGCTAAAGCAGGTTATGTACACTGATGAAAAAGGAACTCCCAGGACCACGATGGCTTGGTCCCCCTCTCTAACTAATCTATAATGAGTGCTGGAACATTTCAGGAGGACTGTTAGTCATCTGTTTTTACCAATAGAGAATGTTCCTCAGTCAAATTTGAAGCGGAACAAACAGGTTATGGTTTTGGTATCTCATCCATTTTTTTGGATACTTATCTGCACTATTACAGTTCACACTTCACAATCACTGCATTTTTCTTGGTACTTCATTTCTTATCTTTTGCTAGTATAATTTGGAAGACTTTCTTTGCTAGTATAATTGAAACGAGAACTATGAACTTGATTTGGGATGACTGAGAAATGATAGTATGTCTTCTTGGTATGCTTATTTGCATGACTTGTACTTTGTAAGAATGATAGTAACTGATGTAGATGTCTGTATCACTTAATATTCTAAAATCTAAAAAAACAGTTTCATTATATGATATGCTTGGTAGGCTCAGCCTGAAAACGAAGTAAACAGTGATTTTGTAGCCTAACCTTTAGAACTCGGTGATAAGGATTATTCTCCTGACATTTCGGCTTAGAAGTCTCTTCGGTTGATAAGGATTATTCTCCTGACATTTCGGCTTGCAAAAAGTTCTAAGTCTCTTCAAAAATGGGTTGAGAGTATCTGACTTATGCCTTGATTACTTCTATTCTCAAATTCCCTCATCCTTGCTTCTGAATTGATACTTCTTGTAAGCTCTTCAGAATCCTTTTTGTGCTTATCTCCTCTGCTATGCGGAAGCATTGACCTGGAATGATGTTCTTCTCTGTTATACGTGAGTATAGACCTGAAGCTCTCATCAGCATGCTCAGATGATCATCTCCTATGTTATATGTAAGTATAGACCCAGAGCTCTCATCATCTGTTCCTCAAATAAGGCACAATGATTCTTAAATTAAGATCATGTTAAAAGCTTAAAAGAAAATCAAGCAGAGTTAATCATATTACTCAATAAGCCCTGATGATGGGATAAGTTCTTTGCCATATGTCTATGGGAACCAAATCACCCATGCTTCTCTAATTAAATCTAAAACATGATAAAATCAGTTGCAGATCACTTGCTGAAAAGGATAAGGCATGGGTTTAAATTGGACAAATATACCAACAATTATTTTTGAACTGTTTTTGGATTTCAAAAAATTTAAAATTGTGACCAAATTCTGTATCAGTGTGATCTCACTACCTTGTCGATGCTCAAATACATCTATGTCTTTCGTATATCTTGAGGTGGATTTAGTTCTAGCAGATAAACACGGTTTATGTATTGTTGAAATGATCTAACGAGAATTGTGTAGAATGTGTTTGTAATTGTGTTACAGATTCTTGCTGCAATTGATGTCCGATCATCAACTGAGCAAAGTACCATACCAGAGAACCTGTTTCTCAAGTTTGCAGAGGATACAGAGCTAGGATTCCTTCTCCTACATCTTTTGAAGCACTCAAGAATAAAGAGTTGGAGATGCTGTTCCTGATCATTCTCATGATGCACACAAAAGGAGGGAGCATTCAAAAAGGGGGAGCCTATAAGATGAAAGATTGTCGGTACCAGATCATCAATCTAGGGGGAGATTGAAGATCAATATATAGTTGACTTACCGGTGCTGATCACGATAAAAGACGTTGATAATAATAGACTAGGGGGCGTATTGTTGGGTCTAAAAAGGATAGTCTATATTATTAACATAGTCAAAGTCAACAAATGTCAACGTCACTGTCAAAGTCATCGAAAAGTCAAACAGACGCGTTCGAGATAAAGAACCGAGACAAGACGTTGAAGATATAACTGACTAGGAGTTTATTGTTAATAAATATATTTTGTGTCAACAAAATATATTTATTTATGTTTAAGTCATTTTTATGTTTTAATCATAGTCTAGGGGGCTAATTGTCATTAAGTCTAATTGTCATTAGACTATATATAGCTAGAGTCATTAGTGTGTTTAGTAAGCTTGTATGAGCTAGGTTTGAGGATTTTCATGTAATTAACATCTTATGCAAATCAATATGGATCAAATGGGGATTTTTCATTGATATTCTTATGTGTTCATCCAAGTTCTTCATATTTTATCATTTTGATCCAAATCTTCATTGCTATTTGATGATTCAAGTGCTCTTGGGACAACAGATGGGAGATCTCTTCAGCCAACCTATGGCATCTCGATAACCGACACACTTCAGATCTCTGTCGTTCAGATACGCCACTACGTTTGATCTGGGATCAAACTTCAAGCTTCCCATATTGACTGCAGGTGAAACCGAGAGTTTGTTAGATCATAAGAAATTACTAAGCATTTAAAATTTTATAACTATAATTACTTTTATATATTTATTATTATTAATTTTTTTTTTTTTAAATAGTTTCGCAAGTAATTTCGCACAAAGACACTATAGTTTCACAAAGAGTACGAAACTATAGTTTCACACAGTTTAGGTGAAACTGTCTGTCGAACCTACAATTGAGAAACTATAGTTTCGCACTAGAGAAACTATAGTTTCGCATGTGGAAACTATAGTTTCGCATGGACTAAGAAACTATAGAGTTGCAAGATCCGGTCGTAACTGTTCAGTGCACACGGGCAGCATGACTAGACAGTATGCACGGATCAGTGAGCTTTCGTTCAGTTTGGCACCATAACACCTTAGTTTAGTACAAAGAATGTGCAAAACCCAAAAGTCACAGATACGATTTTTTTGACCAAAAACCTGATTAAATGCCATACAAAGGTTCAAAACCAGTTAATAGTCAAGGATTACCCGTTAGAGTTCAATGAGAAAAATTCGATTCGAATTCAAAATTTTTTGAGAGTTTTGCAAATGGTGAAACAAAGGATGAAACTGTTATTTATACAACTTAGTTTCCCATAGGCCTAAACTATAGTTTGGCATGGATCAAGGTAAATTTCTATCGTGTGACACTACCAGCGAATATATAGTTTCGCATGCTCAACCAGCCAGCGAAAGTGTAACCTCGCATAGTGAAACAATAGTTTTGCACAGAGAAATTGCAGTTTCACAGGGACATTAAATTTAAAAACAAAAAGAAGATTTCTTTACCCACAAGATAGACTTAAGATAGGAAATAAGAAAAAAAAAGAAAAGACAAGAAGAAATATAAGGATATCATACACGCTTTTGCAAGAAATCCTCTAGAGAATCAAGGATTGGCGGGATTGCCAATATGTTTGTTCATTTAAACCCATGCCTTATTATTTTCAACATGTAATATGTAGCTGTCTTTATCATGTTTTTGGTTTGATTAGAGAAACTCTAGTAACTTGGTCCCCACAGACACTTGTTAAAGCACCCATCCTGTCCTCATGGTTTATTGAGCAATATGATTAACTCTGCTTGATTTACTTTTAATATTTCAACAATGATCTTCATTTTAGAAGCACTATGACTTTATTTTGGTGAACAGATGATGAGAGCTCTACGTCTATACTCATGTATAACAAAGGAGATGATCATCTGAGCATGCTGATGAGAGCTTTAGGTCAATACTTACGTATAACTGAGAAGATCATCACTCTAGGTCAATGTTTACACATAGTAGTGGTGATAAGCACGAGATAAAATTCTGAAGAGCTAACGAGAAGCTTCAATTCAGAGAGAATTCTGAAGAGCTAGACTAGAAGCATTTATTGTGCTACTAGAAGCATCATTCAGGACTTAGGGATAGGGAAATTTGGGGATTTTACGGAAATCAAAACAGAGATTTGAGGCTCTCAACTTGTTTTTGACAAGGATTTGTAACTTTGTGTAGGCCAAGATGTCAAAGAGATAATCCTTATCACCGAGTACTTGAGCTTTAGTTTGGCTACATGATCACGGTTTACTTCGTTTCAGGCCACTGGGCCTATTGACATATCCCAACACCATGCCTTAGACCTCCTTCAGACACTCTCCAAGCTTCCTAAATCCTACACCTGAGAAATGATAATATTATATACACAAAAACTTTAAAAGAGCCAATTTAACCAAGATAAAGTCTATTCTCCCCCGAAATTTCTACAAAGTGTAACTAAAGAAATTTCCTCTTTCAAACTAGAATAAATTTTGGGGAAGTGTGGGTATCGAAGCTCCTAAGCACATAAGTCATTAAAATTATTTGAACTAAAAGATATAAAAATAGATTTATTTATTTATTTTTATTTTTTAGACTCAAAACACTAACGATATCAAATATTTATAGATTGTCGCCATAATTTGCTCTTAGAAAGATATTAGACCCAATATGTTGATCAATTCATAAAACCAAGGTTTATCAAAAGTTTTTGTGAAAAGATCGCCCTTTTGACTTTTGGTCTCAATGGGAATAATATCTATAAACCCCTTTTCATGTGCATCGTGAATTGCATGAATTCTTGTTTCAACATGCTTGGTGCGTGTATGATGAATTGGATTTTTGGTGATTCCAACAGCTGCTTCATTATCACAGAAAAGCAGTGTGTGTAGAAAATTAATAACGTAATCCATCATTTGATGTTAAATCCACAACACTTAACAGCAACAACTTGAAGTAGCAATATACTCAACCTCGCTTGTGTATAGAGAAACTGTTGTCACCTTTTTGCTCTGCCATGAAACATGACAATCGCCAAGATATTGACATCCACAGGTGATTAACTTTCTATCAAGCTTACAACCTCCATGATCGCTATCAGAATACGCATAATTTGGAGAACCCTTAAAGTACCAGAAGATACATTTAACAGCATTCTCATGAGTTCCTTTGGATTGGCTTGATATCAAACGTAGTAACACACAATAAATGTAATATCTAGACGACTCATAGTGAGATATATTAGGGATCCGAGTACTAAACGATAATGGGGAGCATCAACTGGCTTTCCATTGTCATCAGGGGTTAGGCAGGTTTGTGTAGAAAATGGAGTGAGCTTGGAAGAAGCATCACTTATGTTGTACTTTGATAGGATTTCCAGAATGTACTTTTCTTGATGAATGAGAATTCCATCTAGCTTTTGTTCGACCTGTAATCCTAAGAAGAAGCACATCTCCCCCATCATGCTCATTTCAAAGCGCTCTTTCATCATTTTTTCAAACTCTCTACACGGCATTTCATTTGTTGATCCGAAGATGATGTCGTCGACATATACTTGGACATGAGTACATCTCCATTAACCTCCTTCTTGATCAAAGTCATGTCTATAGTTCCGTGTGTGAAGCCTTTTTTTGAGAAGATACTGTGTTATGGTTTTGTACCAGATTCTAGGAGCTTGATGTAATCCATACAAGGATTTATCCAATTTGTACACTTTCTTAGGGAAATCTGGATCTTCGAAACCTGGTGGTTGACAAACATAGATCTCTTCATCAATGGCTCCATATAGGAATGCACACTTTACATCCATCTAAAAGACTTTGAAGTTTTTGTGAGCAGCATGAGCGAGAAAAATACGAATGGCTTCAATCCGGGCCACGAGGGCAAACACCTCTGTGTAGTCAATCCCCTCCTCTTGAGCAAATCCTTGAACAACCAGTCTTGATTTGTTTCTAACCACAACTCCATGATCATCTAGTTTGTTCTTGAATACCCACTTTGTACCAATCGGATACTTATTTGGAGGAAGATCAACTAGTTGCCACACCTTTAATTTTCAAAACTTTTGAATCTCTAATGGCATTGACTCCACCCTGCTTGCACCTTGAAGTGCATGGTCACATTTTTTGGAACAATTTGAGATAGAAAACAAGCAAAGAGACATTCATTGATAAGCCCAGATTGGCTTCGAGTTCTGATACCGTCAGATATTGATCCAATGACATAATCATGCGGGTGGACTTTTAATGTTTTGAAGCTAGTGTTTAGGGTTGAGGAATTGGATGAAGTGGGTTGTGGTGATGATGGTTATGAGGTAGATGACAATAAGGTGGATGGTTGATTAGAAAGAGGGTTTTGTGATAGTTGTGATGGTGTTGAAGGAATTTGATGTTCAGGTTCAGGTGGGAGATCTGGTTGTGGTTGAGGTTGTAGTTCTGGTTGTAGTTGAGCGGGAATGAAATGTTGACCACTTGATGAAAGAATGTTCAGGAAAGAATGGTAGATTGAATGAATTGAAAATGGTGTTTGAATCATAGAACCAATCCGGATCAGAACCAACGTTGGAAACATTGGACTCTTGCCAATCAACATAGAAAGATTCTTGCACAATTCTCATTCGTTTGTTGTATACTCTATAAGCCTTTTAAGCTAAAGAATATACAACAAAATAACATTCATCAGACACTGCTCCAAAATTTGAATTTTGAGCTTGAGTGTTCAACAACGTGCATGAGCAGCCAAAAGGACAAAAGAAGTTAATCAACGGTTTTCGCTTGTGGAAGAGTTCATATGGAGTTTTCATCTTATCTTTCACAATTAGAACTCTGTTTAGAACATATGAAGCACAGTTGACTACTTCTGCCTACAAAATGATAGGAAGTTTAGATTCAATGAGCATAGTCCGAGCAGCTTCAATGAGAAAGCGACTCTTTCTTTCAGTAAAACCATTCTATTGAGGTGTTCGTGCGGTGTTGAATTGTCTGAGAATCCCTTTGCTTGAACAAAATTAATCAAGGATCTGATATCTATACTCTTGTCCGTTGTCACTTTTGATCGCCAAAACTTTCTTGTTGCTAATAGTCTTAATAGTCAGAATCAGCTTCTACAACGCCTCTGCTATCTCCCCTTTGTGTGACAGGAAACGAACCCAAGAGTATCTAGAATAATCATCTTTTACAACAAGACAATAAGACTTTTTAGCAATACTTTTCACACTTATTGGACCAAACAAATCACAATGTAACAACTCATGAGGGTTAGAAATGGAATTTTCTTGTTTAGGCTTTTGTGATTTCTTGTGTTGTTTACCCTTAGCACAAGACATGCATTTTTCAACTACCGAAAAATCCTTTTGAGCTAATCCTCTAACAAGATTATTTTTAACCAATTTTTTAATATTTTTAAAATTCATATGGCCTAAACATCTATGCCAAAGAAAAGACTCAAAAGAGGAAGCTTTTGACAAAAGACAAGTCATAGTGGACGTAGATTCTTTGGAGTTCATATCAAGCAGATATGTGTCATTTTTCCTTGGAGCTCACATAATCACCAAGTAATCTGGAATTGAAAATTCTGGCTTAAGAAACAAACATTTGTTAAACTTTAAAAGCACAGGAATATTCTTATAACAAATTTATGACACGCTCAGAAGATTGAATGCTAATTCAGGCATGAAATTTACCTTTTCCATGGTTAAAGAACCATTGGATACCTCACCTTAACCTATCATTTTACCTCCTTTCTTATCACCCGCAAAAGCAACATATCCTCCGTTTATTATCCGATAATTGCCACGAAGGTCCTTCAATCCGGTCATGTGCCTGGAGCATCCACTATCAACATGCCAAGTGCTATTGATAGTCCTTCTTGAATGTTCCTAGCAAATGAATTAGAGAAAATTATTTTGACACGGCGATCCAAACCTTAACTGGCTTGGTTCTAGGAGAGGATGAATTTGTACAAAAGAAACTATCCACAAAATGTTTTATCCTATTTCCTAAAGAACAATTATTTACAATCCTATTTGCAACCTCTGGGAAATGCTTAACAACATGATCATCTTTTCCACAGTTGAAACAATGAGATTTTCAACTTTTTCTTTTACCCTTTTGAGTTGGAACAGGATCCATGATAATCTCTTCCTCACACTCAGACCTAAGAGAATCACAATCACTGTAAATGATGTGCACTTCATGTGAATTGTTTTCTAAGTTAAATGATCTATCATGATTTACGAATTCTCTTATTTTTGAAATTTTACAATCATGTGAGGATGTTGTTTCACTTGGTGTAGAGATTCGAATAGGAGTGAAGGTGGGTATGGGAAGAGAGATGATTTTTTCAAAACAAATTGTTTTTGAAAAAATTTTATGGCCTTTACTGAGAACACCAACGTTTTCATTAACACTTGAAACATCAACTCCATTTGATTCAAACATTTTGGAATGAGAACAACTTGAATGTAAACTATCCAAACTACAATCTATGCTAGTGAAACTATTGTCTACAGGAGACTTTTTGAAATCTGAAGAACTCGAACTACAACTTCCAAGACCTCTACTTCCTCCATAATCATAATCTTCCCAGACCTCTTTAGGATTCACCCCTTCTAAACTTGCATACAAGCTATTAGTATCCTTTTCAATTAAATCATTTGTAGGGTGAGGTGTAGGCATTGGAGAATAGAAAAAGGTGTTAGGAGGTGGGTAAACATAAGTGATTTCACCACAACCCAACCATATCTTAATTCTAGCCCCCCTTTGTTTGTTGTACAGTTCCTCTTGCTTCATACCAAAAATTGTCCATTTATCAAGTTTTATTTTAAGCTTCATAGTCTCAAATTCAGCCAAAGTTACCCTTTCAGTCAAAGTATTAATTTCCATATTTCTCTTAAAAAGGGTTCTTTTTAAATGATCATTTTCCTTTAAAGCTTCATTTAATTTTACATAAATTTTGCTTCATTTTTTTTAAGTTTCTCGTTTATTCTTTTTAGTTCCCCTTTGTTTTCTTTTAATATATTGTTCACTTTATAAATTTCAAACAAATGAATTTGCAATCAGATGAACACATATCTTGAATTACCTCATATGGAATCTCCATCACCTTCTTCTCAGCAGCTAGAGCCTTTACACAGTTGTAGACTCTTGATTCCCCTTTCAACTCCTCCTCACTCACAGCATTTGTAGCTTCAAACTCTTGCTCCCATTCATAATCATCCTTCATGCTGACCTTAGCCTCGCTCTCCTTCTCCTCTTTCTCACAAACATTTTTCAATTTGTCTTTCACTTCACTCTCCATCCTTCTATCTGCTTCACTTGTTACAACCTCTGTAGTTTCAGCTACCAGGGTATGATTGATTTCTTCTTCAGTCTCTGCTAACTCAGCACTCCAGTCGAAGTTGGTTGGAAGAGCTGTTTCTTTCTTCTTCTTGCTCTCTTCTTTATCATCTATTGGAATGACCCAGTTAACCCCCGTTCTTGGTTCACTGACAATGGGAGATGGACATTCTGTTTTGAAATGCTCGAGCTGTTTGCATTTGAAGCATCTGAGCTTTGATTTGTCAAATCCAACCTTCGCATTCTGTTTTCCAAAAATTGTTTCTTCCTGTTCTCTCCATGAATCTTCTTGCCCTTAGAGTGATCATAGTCATCTACCAATAAAGATTAGCCTCTTCCAGGTCATCAGGATTCACCTGATACATGTCTTCCACTGTCATTCCTCTTCCCTTCAGTTTACCAGCCACCAGAGCCTCATAACTATCCACGAAATGACCAAATAAAGCCATACTCCCTGATGAAATCTATGGAAGATTTTGTGATTTTGATGTAGATCCACCACCAGTGGCCTTGTCAAAAGTTCCATTCATACCACTATAAGCTGACATGTGCATTGATGAATCTAAACTCGATGATATAAGAGCTGCATTCTATGAGTAAGTTTGAGATGGAAGCATTGCTTTGTTGTATTCTCTCTGTTTTAGATCTAACTCGAAGGACATCAACTTGTTGATTATGTCCATGAGCTTGTAATCCAGAAATCCCCTTTCTTGCCTTAACATCCTTACCTATAAACTCCATTGAGGTGGTAAAGAATCCAGCAGCTTTGTTACTTGTTCATTGTTAGATAGCTTCTCATCATACTTCTTTAATGTGCTTGTAACAGATAGAAAACGATTGGTCAAATCAGTGAGACTCTTATTCTTGTGTCCAACAAAAGAGTTGAATTCTTTTTCAGCTTGACCGGCTTTATCCTTGACCAACTCCTCATTACCATCATGGAATTCACACAACGCATCGTACCAAGCCTTAGCACTTTTATATTCATCAAATCTATTGTAGATCTCTGCCTACAGGCACAAGGTCAGAGCACCAAACACCTTCTGATCGATCAATCAGCTTGATGTCTCTTTCTGAATATTTTGTCGGATCCGAAATTTGAATAGTCACATTGCCTTCTATTGAAATAGGAACATAAGGCCCTTTCATAATTGGTTCCTATTGAGTGTGATCAGTATACAAGAAGAAAGCTTTTAAACATCTTTTCCAGTCATCAAAGTTGTCACCATTGATTAGCTTTGGAGGTTTGTTTGGAGCCACACTCTCAAGATCAACAAGGGTAAGGCTTGTCATTTTTGAAATTTGATTAAATAAAAAACCAGTAGTTTCGCACAGGAAATAGTAGTTTCACAAGATGTAGTTTCGCAGATAGAATATAGTTTTGCAGAAAGTTTCTATAGTAGTTTCGGATGCAGTTTCACCCATAACTATTGAACTTTTGTTCAAGGGAAATGGACAACAGTGTCGCAAGAAAACTGATCGGGCTAATGAACTTTTGTTCTAGGTTCGTAAAGGAATCACAACTACCAAGTTTCTGTAGTTTTGTAGAATAATATTGCACAAAGAACTGTAGCTTCGCACAATGAGTCTGAAAACCATGTATTTGTGAAAAATGACCCAAAAATCACCAAAACTCACTCAAATCACAACCAATTTGGAATCTTTTGATTCCACAAGTTTCCCAAGTTCACACCACACCTTCTTCAATCAATTTCCATGGACAACAAACATAAAACAGCTCCAAAAAGATTGAGAAGATGAATATGTCAAAACTAATCAAAAAACACAAACAATTAAGACCACAAAGGCTCTGATACCATATTGTTGGTCCAGATGATCATTTGAACGTGCTTTTGATGAAGATTTAACACAATAATCCATAAGATATCACTATATATAATAGCTTGTGGACCAAGTAAAGATAAAAATGAACACAAATCAAACATAACCCATTTGCAAAACGATTTGTAATGATGAAGAAGAATAATGCTCAAAGATGACAGATATAAGCTCCTAGCAATACATAATCGAACAATAGACTCAAATCAGCAATATCATTAAAGTTCCAAGAGATACAAAATGAGCAACAAGCAAACATATTTATACAGGACATAGTTTCGCATACTGCGAAACTGTATGCACTATGGCATGTGAAACTACCGGGCAAAGCTCTAGTTTCGCATTAAGTTTTGCATGCCACAGAATACAAAATAAGACAAATCTAAACTAGATCCTATTACAAGAATATCTAAGCTATAACAAACAATGACTAAACCAAAACAAAGGGCGGGGTGAATACCACCCTATACTTGATCATCATGATCACAGATCAATCTTCGGGTAGAAACTAGATCCTTGAAGTGGATCAAACAGATCATCGATTCTTGGTAATAGGTATCAATTCCTGATAGTGAATTTGTTCAACTCTTGGTAATTGATGCACATTCTGAACGACCCATCTTTCTTTTTGACAAATAAGACTGGTGCTCCGCTCCCCATGGCGAGAAGCTTGGTCTTATAAATCCCTTATCCAACAATTCTTCTAATTGCTTGGACAATTCTTGCATCTTCGAAGGCGCTAATCGATATGGTAATCGGGCAATAGGAGCAGCCCCAGGTACCAAATCGATTCGGAATTCAATTTGTCTAGATGTGGGTAATCCAGGCAGGTCATTAGGGAAAACATCTGGATAGTCTCGCACAATCGGTATATGTTCGAGCTTTCACTCCTCATTCTTAGTATCCATCGCCTTGGCAAGAAATGCCAGATACCCTTCACGTAGATACTTTTAAGCCTTCATTACTTTGACAATCTTTAGGGTAGGCTTCCCTTTATCACCTTGGATAGTCAAAATTCCACCGCTTGGAATAGGAAGACGAATAATCTTCTCGTAGCACACCACCTCAGCATGATGCTTTGACAACCAATCCATGCCCATGACGATATCAAAACTACCAAGCATAACGGGTAGGAGGTCGATGCTAAATGAATGACCTTCTAATTGCATAGTGCACCCTTTAACTACATCACTTGCTTCAATTATCTTTCCGTTGGCTAGCTTGATAATGTATTTCTTATTTAATTTACTAGATTTAAGGCCATGTAATGGTTCAAAGTTCTTTGACACAAAACTCATATCAGCTCTAGTATCAAATAATACAGATGCGAAATGATTGTTGACAAGGAATGTACCACTAACAACGGATGGTTCCTGTCTTGACTCATTGGCATTCATCTCAAATGCCCCGCCCTTTGCACTTGATCCCTTTAGCTTGGGGCAATCCTTCTTGTTATGACCTTCAGCTCCATATTCAAAACATCCTCACCCAGTTCTCTTGGGCTTCTCAGTCAACCTCACTTGACAATTCTGAGCTTGATGTCCATACTTGTTACACCTCAAACACACATTCACATTCCAGTTACCACCATGATGAAGATTACACTTGCTACACCTTGGCTGTACGCCAGCTTGCCTCCTTGCCTTCGACAAGTTAGTAGCATACATCTTTCCTGATGCAACCCTCTGTTTCTTCTAATATCCAGTTTGGTTCTTGAAATTTTTGGTCCACTTCCTCTTATTCTCCATAGACCTTTTATCAGACTCAACAATGGGATTCTTTCCAGTATCTCCTTTCTTAACCAGCACACCTCTTCGAATAGCATCATCAGCCAATGAATTAGCTAACACCACTATGCTCTGCATTGTATTAGGGTTTGATGCTATATCCATGCCTCTAATCTAGGTTACCAATCCCCAAATATATCTCTCAATCCTGACGTAGTCTGGAGTAACCATCCGAGGTACATGTCTGGCAATATCATTAAACATGGAAGTGTAGGCTCTAACTTCCACACCTTCCATTTTCAGGTTCCAGAACATAGTTTTTATCTATTGTAACCAATTGTGAGGACAACACTCCTTAAGCAACATTTGCTTCAATTGGTTCCAAGAGAGACCAAACGTCGCTTCCTCTCCTAGATTTTGAACTTGCAAATTCCACCAGCTTAAAGTTTCATCTTGGAATGAACATGTGGAATACTTCACTCTCTGATCAGCATAATGGTTGCTGATTGCCATCACAGATTCCATCTTCTCTATCCATCTAATAATGTCAAGAGGAACTTCAGCTCCCGAAAAGATTCATGGATTACATGCTTGGAATATCTTGTAAGTACAACCCTAAGCTTGAATACCAGAGGGATTTCCACTGGAAGTGCCTCCACTAGAACCACCCATGGTTCCATGTCCTATACCACGCCCCGAATTTGCATCATGCTACTCGAGTGTAGAGTTTACATTGATGATCAAGTATAGGGTGGTATTCACCTTGCCATTTGTTTTTGTTGTTTAGTTATAGTTTATGATAGCTTAGATATTATTGTAGTAGGATCTAGTTTACTTTTTTCTTATTTTGTATTCTGTGGCATGTGAAACTGCATGCGAAACTACAGTATCGCCTAGTAGTTTCTCAAGCCATGGTGCATACAGTTTCGTAGTATGCTAAACTAGGTCCTGTATATATATGTATCTTTGTTCTTCATTATGTAACACTTGAAACTTTATTGATATTACAGATTTGAGTTCATTGATTGTTGGTATATTGCTAGGAGCATATATTTATTACATTTGAGCATTATTCTTTTTGTTCTTCACAAATCATCTTACAAATGAGTAGTATGTTTGCTTTGGGTTTATATTCTCTTATTACTTGGTCCACAAGCTATTAGACTTAGTGATATCTTATGGATTTCAGTGTTAAATCTTCATCAAAAGCACGTTCTAACGATCATCTGCACCAACAATATGGTATTAGAGCCTTTATGCTCATGATTGTTTGTATTTTTGGGTAGTTTTGACATATTCACCTTTTCAATCATTTCGGAGCTGTTTTATGTGTTTTTTTCCATGGAAATTGATTGAGGAAAGTAGTGTTAGCTTGGGAACCGTCTGGAATTATCAGATCTCAAATTCATTGTTATTTGAGTGAGATTTGGTGCTTTTTAGTTCATTTTCGCAAAAAGAGGGTTTTCAGATTCATCGTGCGAAACTAACGTTTTTAGTGCGAAACTATAGTGCGAAACTATGGATCCTTGTTGGTTTTGATTCCTTTGCAAATCTAGAATGAAAGTTTTGTGGTCCGATCAGTTTTCTAGCGAAGCCATCCTAATTCTTCTTTGAACGAAAGTTCAATAGTTTCGGCCGAAACTACAGCCGAAACTAGTTACGAAACTAAGTTCTGCATGTGAAATTTGCTCCTACAAAACTACTGTTTTCTATGTGAAACTAGCCACTTATGTGCGAAACTACTGATTCTTTGACTTAATCAAAATTTCAATGGCAACAAGTCTTACTATTGCTGATCTTGAGAGTGTGGCACCTAACAGACATCCTAAGCTAATCAGCGGTGACAACTTTGATGATTGGAAAAGGTGTTTAAAAGATTTTTTCCTATACATCAATCACACTCAATGGGAGTCAATTGTAAAAGGACCTCATGTGTCTGTTTCAGTGGAAGAAAATGTGACCATTCAAATTGCAGATCCAAAAAATACGCTGGGAGAGACAATGAGCTGATTCATCGAGATCAAAAGGCATTCGGTGGTCTGACCTTATGCCTATCAGTAGAAATCTACAACAAATTTGGTGAATATAAAAGGGCAAAGGCTTTGTATGATGCATTGCGCGAGTTCTATGATGGTAATGATGAATTGGTCAAGGATAAAGCCGCCTAAGCTAAAAAAGAATTCAATTTTTTTGTTGGACACAAAAATGAGAGTCTCACTGATCTCATACACCATTTTCTGTCTGTTACAAGCACACTAAAGAAGAATGATGAGAAGCTCTCAAATAGTGAGCAAGTCATGAAGCTGCTAGATTCTCTTCACCACAATGGAGTCTACAAGTGAGGATGTTGAGGCAAGAGAGGGGATATCTGGATGGATATTATCAATAAGTTGAAGTCCTTTGAGTTAGACCTGAAACGACAAGAATACAATCAGGCAATGCTTCCATCCCAAGCTTACTCACAGAATGCTACTCTTTTTCATCTACCTCAGATTCATCAAAGCATGTGTCAGCTTATGGTGGTATGACTGGCACTTCCGACAAGACTACAGGCAATGGATCAACATCAAAATCGTCAAGTCTTCCATAGGTTTCTTCAGAAAGCATGGCATTATTTGGTCTCTTTGTACATAGTTATCAAGCTTTGATGGCTGGTGAACTAATGGGAAGAAGAATGACTATAAAAGACATGTATTAGGTGGATCCTGATGATTTTGAGGAAGATGATCTTCAATGCCTATGGCTATGATCACTTTAAAGGCAAGAGGATTCATTGAAAGAACAGGAAGGAAGAATTTTGGAAGCCAGAATACAAAGGTTGGATTTGATAAATCATAGCTGAGGTGCTTCAGCTGCAAACAGCTAGGGCATTTCAAGAGAGAATGTCCATCTCCTATCATGACTAAACCTGGAACGGGAGTTAACCGGGTTATCTCAGTTGAGGATAAGGAAGAAAAGAAGAAGAAGAAGGAAACAACTCTGCTAACTAACTTTGATTGGAGTGTTGAGTTAGCTGAAACTGAAGAGGAGATCAATCATACCCTGGTAGCTGAGATTACAGAGACAATAAAGAATGAAGCAGAAAGGAAGTGGGAATGTGAAGAAAAAGGAAGTGTGAAGAATGGTTATTGAAAAGTTGTAAGAGAAGAAGAGTTGAAGGTGGAATCAAGGGTGTGTAATTGTGAGAAAGCCCTAGCTGCAGAAAGGAAGATAATGAAGATTCCATATGAGGTAGTTCAAGATATGTGTTCATCTGCTTGCAAACTTCATCTGTTTGGAATTTATAAAGTGAATAACATATTAAAAGAAAATGGTGGGGAACTAAAAAGGGTAAATAAAGAACTTAAAAAGAATGAAGCAAAATGTTTGTAAAATTAAATGAAGCTTTACAAGAAAATGATCATTTAAGAACTCTTTTTGAAAGAAACATGGAAGTAAATGCTTTGACAGAAAGGGTAGCATTAGCTGAAGTCGAGACCACTAAACTTAAAACAAAACTTGATAAATGGACTATTTCTGGAACGAAGCTAGAGGAACTCTATAGCAAACAAAAAGGAGCTAGAATTAAGACTGTTGAAGCTCTTGGAAGATTAACATTTTGTCTATTTTGTCTTTTTAACTTTTTTGTCATAGTATAGGGACTTAATTTGTAAATATATGTTCCTATGTTTATTGATAGTATAAATAGGATATTTTATGTATTGTGCAAGGTAGACATCTAAGACACCTTAGAAAAACAGTTAGAACAGAACGAACTGCAACCCGTACACATTGTATCCTGTGCATTTGTTACCAATGAAATCTATGAATTTTTTTATGTAATTGCATGTGTTTGATTACTTTGTGTTTTAATTGATCATTGAGTTAAGATATCATCACAGATTTGATCCTTTTGAACCGATCAATTGGTATCAGAGCCTTCGGTTTAGTGATCAGAGCCTATCGGCATTTTTGAGCACTTTGAATCACTTGAAATCTATGTTTATTGCAATTTGATGAATTAATTATTGTTTTCAGTTGTGTTTCATCTATAGAAACATGATTTGAATCACAATTTTTTCAGATCTACGTAATTGAACAAATTTGTGTTCGAACTGGGTATATTCTACAAACCAAGACAGATGGTATGTCACAAGAGATCAAGGAGGTCAACAAGTATTCTTCTGGCAGAATATACTTGACCTGCCTGAGCATGATCTCTTGGACCTGAGGAGATACTATGAAAGCCTGAAGAATCCAGACCAACTAATGAAGAGAAGAATGGCTCTCATTCGAATGATGGCTGTAAATAAGTAAAAGATCAACATTCCTAGTAATCTTAAAGTTTTGATTGCATCAGCCTAAGGGGAGTTTGTATTATTTAGACAATTATCTTAGAGGCTGATGCTAACCAAAGATCTCTCAGCATGCGCTGAAGTACAAGGAAGTACTTCGGATGATTTGACTATGTACGAAGAAAGTTAACTAAGTGTCAAATCTTTCAAAACCAAAGACAGAAATCTTTCAAAGCCAAAAGTGATGTCTTCCGAAGCTTAAAGACAAAGTCTTCCAAAGCTTGAAGACTAAAATCTTCCAAAGACTAAGAAGACATGTGTCCCTAACATACTTTTAACAAAAGTCGAAGACCTTTCTGCTATTAGCTCTGAAAACACACCAACTTATATAAATTAGTGATTACCTTTCTACTTTTGTTAACTATACATCATGGTTTTTTATCTATAACTTCCTACTTTAGTACTTTTATCCTTATTGTAATATAATAGGATGTGAGCTATGACATGTCATAGTCACATGTCAAAAGGCAATCTTTCTTTTGACTTTACATTGATCATGTTCTCTAGATTAGTGTCCAGCTGGCCCTAAAAGTATGGCCTGTTGTAGGATGTAGTATAAAGTATCTTATGTATCAGTCTTTAGGATTAAGCTTTGTAACACTTTTACAATACTTGAGTGCAATATACATCATCCTTGAAAACCAATCTTTGTGTTCTTGAGTGTTCCTTACTTGTTATTCTTAGTTTCACAGCCCGGTTCCCCATTTGATTTAGTAAGTGTGTTTAGTTGATAATCTCCAACTGCGAAACTATTATGAACCATTACACGATCTTGCAAAAGGAATCAAAAGAGAAGAACCTCCAAGACATCCCGGTGACACGAGATCACCCAAAAGTCCTTTCAGAGGAATTGCCAGGGTTATCCCCAGTATGTCAAGTTGAATTATGTATTTACTTAATTCCAGGAGCAGCACAAGTAGCAAAGGATTCGTATTGCTTGGCACCCTCAAAAATGCAAGAACTATCTTATCAATTACAGGAGATATTGGATAAAGGATTCATAAGACCAAGCTTCTCTCCTTGGGGAGTGCTAGTTTTGTTTGTCAATGTTACACCACGAAAGGCGCACCGGGAGGGCACGCGTGTGACAGAGATAACAGAAGTTGGATTGTTCCAACAATTATAAAGCAAACAAACCATGGATACCAAAGTAAAATATTAATGTAAAAAGTTATTACATTGTTACAAGTAGATGTCTTAAGATAAAAACTTAAGTAGTCATAACATAATATTGTTTTTAAACATTAACAGAAGATCTTAATCGACAGCAGAATTTGGTCCCCAAATGTGGTATCCAAACTTGATTAGTTTGCCGTTAAAACCCTTTTCATTACCATGCATGCCACAGGTTTATATCAAAAGGTTATCAAAGTTTCGTTTTATAAAAAGATATGATTATCTCGGAATCAACCCCTGGATTGTCAAGGACTAGCTAGGTCCACTGACTATGATCACAACCAAGAGTCCCATAATCAAACCAAGACACAATGTCCCTCAAATTCCTTTCAACATATATTCCCTTCGTACCAGACTGGTGCGACCGATCCCGAGGGGCGGTTGTCAAACCTAATAGATATACCAATATATCATGTGGCCCTCCCAGGGTTAATGATTATGGCCAAGTGCAATCGTGCACAAATAATAAAACAACTCAAAGCCATCATAAAGATCATGCAGTTATTCAATAATTAAATCATATCATATACAAAATGTTTATAGCATGCTTTTTCCCCAAAACAATTAAATGCAACCGTTATTTAAAATAGGGATTGTGAAAACTCACCTTTAAACGTGACTGGGAGATGATCTAGAAAAAATCTAGCCCAGAAATAAACGACCAATTAATGCCCTAAACACAAAGGATATATTAATTGTCAAGTAATAAGTCTACTACGTAAGTTGTTCACCCAACTTACTAGCCTTGTCCTGAAATCCATTTTTAAATGACCCGCTCATGAATTCCGGTTCGGTTAAATAATTTATATTATAAGTTACAAATATTTATTTTCTAAATAAATCTTTTAACCCTTAAATGATAACCACATATCACATACACAAAATAAACACATAAAAGTATATAAAAACATAAACGTAAAATTTACTAAGTTATGCACAAAATAAATAAATAAATAAATAAATAAATAAATAAATAAATCAATAGATAAAATATTATTAAAAAATATTAATTCATAATAATATTTTATCTAAGATTAATAATAAATATATCATAATCTTGTTCTTGTTAAGAAAACTAAAATAAATCAATAGAAAAAATATTAATTCATAATAATATTTTATCTATGATTAATAATAAAATATATCATAATCTTGTTCTTGTTAAGAAAACTATTTCTTATTTTATTATCTTTTTATAAAATATTATTTTATTTAATATAAATCAACATTAATTAATATCTTTAAAAAATAATTTAATTTCCAGTTGTAAAACATATATAAAATTATTTTAGACAAGTTTTATTATAAAAATATGTAGTATTATATTTAACCCAAATTTCACCCGTATACGGTGATTTTACCTGAAACCGCACGGTTTTACGCGCATAAACCCTACATCAATCTGTGTACACCTTATGACCATTATACATATTTTAAAATGAATCTTTTATACCCAAATTATTCTGTTAAAAATCAGTTTCAAAACAGTCCAATATTTTTAACCCGAAATTATAGGTTTTCGGCTTTTTCGCGCGTATAAAATCATCACCGAAGACCATGCTTGTTATGGATCTGTTACATACTTAAAAACATAAGTTTTTAACTCAAGACAAAATATTACTTTCTGTCTAAAACTGGAGTTGTGCAAAAACGCATGTTTTAGACCCGAAAACACCGTTTTTAACGTGTTTTTAAACGTAAAACGTTTATGTGATTAAACCCAGTCATCAAAACCTTTAATTTCAGTAAAATTACTTAATTTTAACTTACATATAATATTTTTTAAAATTATTTTTTCAGATTTACAAAGATTCTTCTCTTGATGATAATTAAATTTTGTTAAATCATTATGTCCCATCTATACTTAATTACCTTTATTTCTAACTTGTTTTTATCTTTTCTTTAAGCCAAAAATGAATAAAAATCTCAAAATTTCCAGATCATGATCACCATATATATTGATCATTTCAATCATCTTCAAACCCATAAGTCAAGAACAAATCAAGAACAAAAGTGTCAATCATACATACATACATATATATGATTTTATATATACATGTACAATCCAAATCATCAATTTTATCTTGTGTTCTTAGTTTTCATTTTAACAAAACACAATTTAAAAACCAAACGATTTCAGATCATGATCAGCATCATTCATGGATCATCTCAATCATTTATGAAATCAAAAAGCAAGATGAGTTCAAGAACATCATGCGCACATACATTCATGTATCACCCATTTTCATCATTTTGATAAACTCCTTTGGAGATGGGTTTCTTATAATGTTAATAAACACAAATCAAAGTTTGATCATCTTTCATGTAAGAGAAATCAACAAAATATTAAAAGATTTTCAAAACACAAAATCATCACACACACACACACTTACGGCACACGCACACACACACACATATCATTTTATAACTCATTTTTCTTGTTTTAAAAAGACATTTTTGGAACCTTGGATTTCAAGAAAAAGTCTAGTTTAGGTGAACCATATTTGCAACAATCATCCAAAAGTAATGTTGCAAGAGATAAAAGATAAATATTCATACCTAAGATGAACAAGTTTAGAAGATTCATGAAATATTTCCTTGAAGATTTCTTCTCCTTTGAGTTGAATTTATGCAATCTCTTGCACCAAACTCATAAGGGATCCTTGAAATCAAGAAATCAAAGCTTGTTTTAGGCTTGAAATGAAGAAAAATGAAGATGGTGGTGGGGAGGGGAGCTTCGGCCAAGGTTAGGGAGGAAAGGGAGAGAAGAGAGAGTGGGTGAGTTTAGTGAGAGAAAGGATGTATAGTGAATGGAGAAGTTAGAGTGTGGTGTTGGGTATAAATTGTAATGACTAATTGTGATTATTCTGTGATAATAATGTCATTAACTTAATAAATGGTCTGGTGGATCTCCAAGTGAGATGCCACCCGATGTAGCTGGTGTCGGTCTCATTAATTTTTTTTGTAAAAGTTTTAAACGTTAGGGTTTTTATGCGAAAATTTTATAAAACAATTAAAGTATTAGTTTGAGGCTATCCAAGGGTTCACAATATTTAATAATAGTGACCAAAAGTCAAAAATAAAAATATACACCGTTTAGCACAACATGCAACAGTCTATACATTGCATCAAGGCAATATTTAAAAAGTCTTAATTTTACGCAATTAAGGTTAATAATAATATATAATTATTCATAACTAATAATATTTTCACTTAAGATACATTAAGTTATAAAAATCAACATATATTGACCGGATTTAATTAACCAGATTGTCACCAATGCTCGTTAAAAGTTTTATCGCAACACGACCTAGTAAATCTCCAAACTACCAATTATAAAATTTATGCACAAAGGATCTTTGCTACACCTTAGATGACCTTAATTATCAAAAAATTATGTCTTGTAATGCATTTAATTAATTTACCACGTTTTATTAACATACAGAATTAACCTAGAAACACGGGATGTCATAGTCTCCCCTCGTTTAGTATTTAAGATGTAGCTCCAGATTCTGATATAGACGGAAAGAGGTGAGGGTTTTATGCTTTATCTGGTTCATTCCTTCCCAAGTAAACTCAGGACCACGCTTAGAGTTCCATCTAACCTTCACCAACTTAACCCCACTCCTTCTGAGTTTTTGAACTCTCCAGTCCATAATTTCGATTGGTTCCTCAGTGAAATTCAGTTTGTCACCGATACAAACTTCCTCAGGTCGGACAACCAAAGCTTCATCAGCAAGACATTTCTTCAACTTGGATACATGGAACACATCATATACTCCACTAAGCTCACTAGGTAGCTTAAGTTGATATGCAACAGGACCAACTCGTGCAACAATCTCAAATGGTCAGATATAAAGAGGGCTAAGATTTTCTTGCTTTCCAAACCGAACAACTCCTTTCCAATGCGAGACCTTCATATAGACTCTGTCTCCAACCTGGAATTCCAATGGTTTCCTTTGATTATCCACATAACCCTTTTGCCTACTCGCATCGGCTTCCAACCTCTTTCTGATTTGAATAATCTTGTCCGTAGTTTCTTGGATAATCTGAGGTCCAGTCAGTTGCTTCTCTCCAAATTCTACCCAGCAAAGCGGCTTGTGACACTTTCTTCCATACAAAGCTTCAAATGGAGCAGTTTTGATACTACTGTGATAATTGTTGTTGTAGGAAAACTCAACCAAGGGTAGATGAGTATCCCAATTTCCTCCAAAGTCAATCACACAAGCTCATAGCAGATCTTCCAACATTTGAATAGTCCTCTGACATTGACCATTTGTTTGTGGATGGTAGGCAGTACTCGTCCAAATAAGTACCCAAAGCTTGGTGTAAGGGTTGCCAGAACCTTAAGGTAAAAGGACTGTCTCTGTCAGAGATTATCAAAATCGGTACTCCATGACGAGATACCACCTCCTTGAGGTAGATCTTGGTTAGCTTTTCCATCTGATCTGTTTCCTTAATGGATAAGAAATGAGCAGACTTAGTCAATCTATCGATTATTACCCAAATAGAGTCATGACCACTTGATGTTCGGGGTAACTTTCTACAGGTTCTGGCAAAAGGATTGCTATGACCTTATCTTTCTACATCAACACACAACCAAGACCTAAACGGGATGCATCACAGTACACAACGAACCCTTGTGTTCCTTCAGGAAGAGATAAAATAGGAGCACTACATAACTTCTGTTTCAGCAACTGAAAAGCTGCATCTTGCTTATCAGTCCAGCCATACTTTCTATCCTTCTAAGTCAACAGCGTCAACGGCTGTGCTATCTTCGAGATATTCTCAATGAATCTTCGCTAATAACTGGCTAATCCAAGAAACTAACGCACCATGGTTAGAGACTTGGGTGCCTCCTAGTTCTTGATTGCTTCAATCTTTTCCGGATCCACATGTATGCCTTTCTCATTAATGACATGTCCGAGAAAATGAACCTCTCGAATCCAAAATTCGTACTTCAAGAACTTTGCATACAATTTCTCTTTCCTCAACATCTCCAGGATAATCTTCAGATGCTGTTCATGATCTTTCTTGGTTCTTGAATAGACTAGTATATCATCGATGAATACTATTACAAACTTATCTAAGTAAGATTTGCATACTCTATTCATAAGATCAATGAACACAGCAGGCGCATTTGTTAGACCAAATGGCATAACCACAAACTTGTTATGGCCATAACGTCTTCTGAATGCTATTTTTGGAATATCTTCCTCGGCTGTCAACAACTGATGATAACCCAATCAGTTTGTCTAGATGATCGTTTGAACGTGCTTTGATAAAGATTTAACACAAGAATCCATAAGATATCACTGTATCTAATAGCTTGTGGACCAAGTAAAGATACAAAATGAACACAAATCAAACATAACCCATTTGCAAAAGGATTTGTAATGATGAAGAAGAATAATGCTCAAAGATAACAAATATAAGCTTCTAGAAATACATAATCATACAATAGACTCAAATTAGTAATATCATTAAAGTTCCAAGAGTTACAAAATGAGCAACAAGCAAACATATTTACACAGGACCTAGTTTCGCATACAGTTTCTCATACTACGAAACTGTATGCAATATGGCATGTGAAACTACCATGCGAAACTACAGTTTCGCATGCCATAGAATACAAAATAAGACAAATCTAAACTAGATCCTATTACAAGAATATCTAAGCTACAACAAACAATGACTAAACCAAAACAAACAGCAGGGTGAATACCACCCTATACTTAATCATCAATACTCCTCGTAGAGGGGTATTCACCTACCGGGTCTTTAGGATCAGCTCCAGCCTTTGCTTGCTCCATCATTCTTGCCAAGTCTCTAACTTCTGCCTCCAGATCTTCATGTTCCTCCACACTCTTTGCGAGCTGCTTAATCTCCAATCTCACACCCCGAGCTCTGTTTGATACCCTCTCAAATAAACTAGCCTCAGTTTTAGTCTCTTCTCCTGCCCCAGCCTTAATCTGATTCTCACATAGCACTTTTAGATCATCGTGATTGAATGAGAATACCTTCATATGATCAAACAACCTTATTTCATTTCCATCCTTCACCCTCACTACTGCTTCACCTGTTTGGATATCATAGAAGCACTTCTCTAAATTCTACAGTTTAGAAGGTTGTTGATGAGGTATCCTTACTCTATTTAACTCAAAGTCCTAGTCTACAAGCTACTCTTCCACCTCTTCCTCCTCATCTATTAAGTTAAGCTCAACATTCCCCTTGTCACCTCCTTCTCTCTCCTCCCTTATTACCTCATTTCTAGTAAGATCAGTGTCCAAATCAAACCCCAGATCAATAAATTCAACTTCAAACACCCGATCAGCTTTTTCTCTTTCAGCAACTCCTTATCCACTACCTGCACCAGCCTCAAATCTAACATCTCTACCACCACCTTCACCTCTACCAGCCTCAGATTCACCTATATCACTGCCACCAGCTCCCGATCCTCCTACACCACTAACACCACCTTCTGATGCCTTATGTATGAATGTGAACTTAGATAGGTTAGTCATTTCCTTGATTTGCTCAACACTCGGCACATCACCAGCACCCGCATTCCTCCTAAGCTCACTCACCTCTTCTAATAATCTCTTTATCAGTTCCTGTTGGCTTAGAATCACTTTCTTCATCTCATCAATCTCCATATCCCTTAGTTTCTCTCTCTCCTCTGAGTTTATCAGCTTAGTCTTTATCATGCTTAGCTCATTCGATAGGGATGTGTTGACATTCCTGATCACATCCTTATCAAGCTTTGATGTTCTATCCCTCCTGGGCCTTTCAAATTCTTAGCACCACCATGGAATGACTATTTTTCTGCTTCTTTCTTCTTTCTCTTCCTTCTCAACTCCTCCTCTATCTCATCCAATTGTTCTTCAAATGTCATATCTATCTCTTTTGAGTACTTCTTTTTTTCTTGATCTCCTCTGCATTTCCTGCAGTTGCTGCTGCTCTTTGTTCCAGAAGGATCAGAGTCTTAATATAGTTCCATCTCTCCTTAGTATACATGCCCTCTAACAGACATGTGATCTTTCCTGAAAAATCATGCCTGGGGGCAGCACAATCAGCAAAAATCCTTGGATTCATCGGAGTCAGCTTCAGTTCATCTCTAAGCTTGGGTAAGTTTGGCTTTAGGTAGTCTAGGATAATTTGAATAAATCTTGGATAAAGAAGCCATTTATCCTTCTTCAATGCCATGATATTCTCTAGTAAGTAGTCATGAATGATCTGGGCTATGTTTGCCTTCTCACCTCAACAAAACATAATCATAGTTATGGACCGCTTGAAATTCAGTCCATCTAATCCTCCCTTCCTATGTTCTAAACAGCTAATGAAGACATGATCAATAAACCACCACTCCTTGGAAAGAAATGTCATCTTAATCTCCTTTCGCTTCTCAAAGTTAGTTCCCTCATATCAAATATTCTTAAAGGCTCTAATAACTTCTAAATTAGTCATCTCTATTCTCTCCCCCATGTCATCCTCCAGTCTCAAGGCCTTAGCCATAGTGTTAGCAGATATTGCAAACAGTTCTCCCTAAACTAACGCTTTAATGATCCTTTCCTTGGCGTCATATTCAGCAGTCCTCTGGAACTCCCTGATCTGCTTCTCGTCTATAGTGGGGGAGTGTGAAATAGCATAATGGATGGTGTTGGGTCCAAAAAGGATAGTCTATATTATCAACACAGTCAAAGTCAACAAATGTCAACGTCACTGTCAAAGTCATTGGAAAAGTCAAACAGACGCGTTCGAGATGAAGACCGAAACGAGACGTTGAAGATATAAATGACTAGGAGTTTATTGTTAATAAATATATTTTGTGTCAACAAAATATATTTATTTATGTTTAAGTCATTTTTATGTTTTAATCATAGTCTAGGGGGCTAATTGTCATTAAGTCTAGTTGTCATTAGACTATATATAGCTAGAGTCATTAGTGTGTTTAGTAAGCTTGTATGAGCTAGATTTGAGGGTTTTCAGGTAATTAACATCTTATGCAAATCAATATGGATCAAATGAGGATTTTTCATTGACGTTCTTGTGTGTTCATCCATGTTCTTCATATTTTATCATTTTGATCCAAATCTTCATTACTATTTGATGATTCAAGTGCTCTTGGGACAACAATTTGGTATCAGAGCCAACTTGAATCAATTCCTATTGCTGGTTTGAAGATTTTGTTGCTGATTTTTGAAGTTTTTTTTAGAGAGAGAAAATGGGGTTTTTGAGAGAGAAACTAGATCTGAGTTTTTTGTTCATCAATCCTACTAATTTTGATCAGATCTACATCATTTCAGAGCAGATTTACAACATTTGATAATCATTTTTTACATCTACAAATCGTTTTCTACAAGAAATTGAAAAGAAATTTGAAGTTTAAAGGTGTTTCTCTCACACACACACTATGTGTGTTCTTGGTGTTCTTAGTAGCCCTTGAAGAACCTTCAAATCTTCATGGTGCAAAATTACATCATTTGAATGAAAGTTTATCAGTTTTCAGTGAAACTAAGTGGTTTTCCAGCGAACTTCCGGCGAATTTGCATTCTCCGGCGAACTTGCCGGCGAATTTGTGTTTTCCGGCGATGTTTCTAGGGAATCTATCTTATACCCAGTGAAACTAAAAGTGTTCCCATCACAACCACATCCACACAACCCAAGCCACAGTCACCACCCGACCACTTCTCACCTATCCAACACACAACTACCATCACCATCTCTGCTGCCTAAGTCACCACCACAGCCTTTAAGGGCGGCTCCACCACAACATTTAGCAACCCAATGGCAAACAACCACAACCATTACACCCAACTGTTGTACAACCATCACCGTCCTTAGGTTGAGACCTAATCACCCCATTACACCTTCATACCACCATTACCATCGTGACCCAACTGAACCGTCATCATCGCCGTCGACTTCAACCATCTACTATCACTATTGCCGCCTTCACCATCATCACAGCCATCACCATCATTGCCTTGCACCACCATAGCAACCCTCACCACCCACCAGAGCACCCTACAGCTTCAGCCTACACTTTGAATGAGGCGTCATCGTCTGTAGCCTAGCGGCGGCTTCCAGCCCCTTCTGCTTGCGATTGTTTCTGGCCGACTCAAGCTGGTGGCGCTGCCAGTTCAAACTTCTTCTCCTTTTGTCACCATCTTTCCGGTCGCTTGAGTTGCCTTGCCGGTTTAAGTCTCCCGAAGTTCCTTGACCCATGGAGTATTGAGGGAAGAGACTATACACAAATTAAAGGCTTTGATTGATTGAATTTTGAAAGTTGAAAGCTTAAAAAAACTTGCAGGTTTTATTGGAACTCTGGTCTACTCTTGGTCTTGCCAGTAACTTTTCAAATAGCTCTGTACAAACAACTTCAAGAGCATTTACACTCCCACTGAATACTATTTAAAAAAAAATTTATATATATATATATATATATATATATATATATATATATATATATATATAATAATAATAGAAGTTGTGGACAACAAATTTTTCAAAACAATGCGGAATTGTTTAAATTCTGGATTGTTACGAGAATAGGAGGCTTTTAGTTTTTGTTTAACTAAGAGGATACTTGTGATTATCCAGACATAAATAGAAGTTGATGTGGAAATTTTAACGTA
This sequence comes from Flaveria sonorensis, assembly GCA_025506505.1. Taxonomy (NCBI): domain Eukaryota; kingdom Viridiplantae; phylum Streptophyta; class Magnoliopsida; order Asterales; family Asteraceae; genus Flaveria; species Flaveria sonorensis. The sequence continues at coordinate 21,251,909 of CM046432.1, read as the reverse complement.
TCAATTTTTTGTTGACACTAAAAGTATTTTTCCGGGGGGAGAAAATATCATTCAACAATTTTTGGAAAAGTACTTTTAGTTTTGGGTGTTAAAGTGAATTTTAATATTTTTAAATGAAAATGTCGTTTTCTGCCGATTTCGAATCAGACAACGCCAAAATGGCACAAAGTCGGTTTGATTCTTTTGCAGCCATGAAAGATTAAAAGATATCTGATGTTGTTGATTGATTTCTAATGGTGGCAAACAACCTTAAAAAGTATGATGACCAGCTGGGAAACCATGAACAAGTCATAAAACTTTTGGATTCCCTTCCTCCATAGTGGAGTCGACAAGTTAGATTGTTAAAACATGAAAGAAATTTTGCTGACTACAAACTGATGGAAGTTATCAACAAGTTGAAGTCATTTGATTTGGATATGAAAAGAAAATAGTACAGTCAATTCATCTATGGTGATGTATCTTCAAGTATTGAGATCAAAGAAACTAACGAAGAAGTTAACCATAGATTGATGGCTGATATGGTAAAAAGTGATGAGGATTCTATTGAGGATTTTGATCCTTTCAAAGAATTCAGCTGTGATACTCAAGGTCAGAGTGTTGGTAATGTTGATGCCTGTGCAAGCTGGTGTAAAATTCAGAAGCTACAGGATCATGAAACAGATGAAGTGAAGCAGGAGGTTCGGGATGAAGGAAATCCAAAGGGAGATGAAGCTGAGGAAGCTAAGAAGAGAGCTGCTAAAGAGGAAGAGTACAAAAAGAACACTCTTGTATGTTAATGTGAAAAGGCCCTAGCTGCTGAAAAGATAGTTATGGGACTCCCCTATGAGATAGTTCAAGACATGTGTTCTCCTCCCTGCAAAATTCATTTATTCGTGGTTTATAAAGCTAACAGATTATTTTTAGAAAATGAAAAAGAATTAAAATGAATAAACAAAGAACTTAAAATCAATGAGTCCAAATATTTTATTAAACTAAGAGAAGATTTAAAAGAAAATGATCTTTTAAAAAGAAATCTTTTAGAAAAGAATGTCGAGATTAATGTTTTGAGCGAACGAGTCACATTAGCAGAATTTGATACTAGCAAGCTTAAAACTAAACTTGATAAATGGAGCTAGAATCAAAATGGGTATGGGATGTGGTGAAACTTCATATGTTTATCCTCCTCCTAGCACTTACTGTTACTCTCCTATGCCTCAACCTCATCCATCAAATGATTTAATTGAAGCTGCAGATACTAATAGTTTACACGCAGGTTTAAGCAACATTAATCACAATGAGGTTCGAGATGAATATGATTTTCCTGCAGGTTTGGGGCTCATCAAGCAAGGATATGATCTGCAAAATGATAATTCCACCTCTGATGCTTCAAAACCAGTATCAGTTGTTTCCAGTAACTTCTTTAACGAATTCAAGATAGGTAACATCCCTTCATTTGTTCCTGTCAAGTTTGTCAAAGAAGGAACAACTGTGGAATCATCAAGCAATCAGAACTCAACAACACAAACCGACATAACAAGAGTCATCAATCAAGATCCATTGAAAGCTGACTTGTGTATACAGGACTGGACAAGTTCTGATGATGAACCATAGATCATCAAGTCACCTAAAGTTATCAAGTGTCAAAAGCTTCCAACAGTTGAATCAAGACCTATACGGATCTCATCTCCAACTGCTAAGCAAATCAGCAGTTCCTCCAAAGCTCAGCAGAAGCACTCACCATCTTCATCTGCTATCCAACAAGCTCGCCACAAATCTGCCTCCAAGTCTACCAAATCACCAGTCATACAAAAGTGTACTCAAAAAGAATGTTCAGATCTCAGCTCCCGGAACATCACAAATCAAATCACAGCCCAGTTCGAAATCCATATTGACAAAGCCTCAAAAGGTTCAATTTCCATATATCCAAAAGAAGAAGCATCAAGGTTGTCAACAAGCTACATCAACCTCAAAGCAGGTTCCACCCTCTCCTACTATCCACGGGACTACAAAGAACCAAAAGCCTTTCAAGCCTTGCTTTAGATGTGGAAAAGAAGGTCATGTGCTAAAAAAGTGCCCTCAGGTTCAAAGGCAAGCTTCGGGCGGTAAAGATAACACAGGTTGCTTCTCGGGTTCAAATGGTAAAAAGCACATATCTTTGAATGGTTGGATAAAGAACAATCTATCCAAACCTTCTCATGTGAAGCCGGTTTCGTATGATTCAAAGATGAAAAGGACCAATGTTTCAAAATCAAAATCTCAACCTACGGGTCTTAAAAAGAAAATGATTTCCAAATTCAATTCTTTTAAATCTAAAGTAATTGAACAGAAACAAATTTGGAAAGTAAAACAAAAGGTTAAAAAGATAAATGATTTTTCAAAAAAGTTTGCGCTAAAGCAGGTTATGTACACTGATGAAAAAGGAACTCCCAGGACCACGATGGCTTAGGTCCCCCTCTCTAACTAATCTATTAATGAGTGCTGGAACATTTCAGGAGGACTGTTAGTCATCTGTTTTTACCAATAGAGAATGTTCCTCAGTCAAATTTGAAGCGGAACAAACAGGTTATGGTTTTGGTATCTCATCCATTTTTTTGGATACTTATCTGCACTATTACAGTTCACACTTCACAATCACTGCATTTTTCTTGGTACTTCATTTCTTATCTTTTGCTAGTATAATTTGGAAGACTTTCTTTGCTAGTATAATTGAAACGAGAACTATGAACTTGATTTGGGATGACTGAGAAATGATAGTATGTCTTCTTGGTATGCTTATTTGCATGACTTGTACTTTGTAAGAAATGATAGTAACTGATGTAGATGTCTGTATCACTTAATATTCTAAAATCTAAAAAAAAATAGTTTCATTATATGATATGCTTGGTAGGCTCAGCCTGAAAACGAAGTAAACAGTGATTTTGTAGCCTAACTAAAGCTTTAGAACTCGGTGATAAGGATTATTCTCCTGACATTTCGGCTTGCAAAAAGTTCTAAGTCTCTTCAAAAATGGGTTGAGAGTATCTGACTTATGCCTTGATTACTTCTATTCTCAAATTCCCTCATCCTTGCTTCTGAATTGATACTTCTTGTAAGCTCTTCAGAATCCTTTTTGTGCTTATCTCCTCTGCTATGCGGAAGCATTGACCTGGAATGATGTTCTTCTCTGTTATACGTGAGTATAGACCTGAAGCTCTCATCAGCATGCTCAGATGATCATCTCCTATGTTATATGTAAGTATAGACCTAGAGCTCTCATCATCTGTTCCTCAAATAAAGGCACAATGATTCTTAAATTAAGATCATGTTAAAAGCTTAAAAGAAAATCAAGCAGAGTTAATCATATTACTCAATAAGCCCTGATGATGGGATAAGTTCTTTGCCAGATGTCTATGGGAACCAAATCACCCATGCTTCTCTAATTAAATCTAAAACATGATAAAATCAGTTACAGATCACTTGCTGAAAAGGATAAGGCATGGGTTTAAATTGGACAAATATACCAACAATTATTTTTGAACTGTTTTTGGATTTCAAAAAATTTAAAATTGTGACCAAATTCTGTATCAGTGTGATCTCACTACCTTGTCGATGCTCAAATACATCTATGTCTTTCGTATATCTTGAGGATGTGATCTCATGATCAAATTAGTTCTTGCTGTAATATGATAAAACAAAATAAAATAAAATATTCATTTCAAATCATTTTTCAAGTCTTCCATATTATGCTATTAAAATGTTATCATTTTCACATGCATTTCATGGGAAATTGCACATTCAGATAAACACGGGTTTATTTGTATTGTTAAAATGATCTAACGAGAATTGTGTAGAATGTGTTTGTAATTGTGTTACAGATTCTTGCTGCAATTGATGTCCGATCATCAACTGAGCAAAGTACCATACCAGAGAACCTGTTTCTCAAGTTTGCAGAGGATACAGAGCTAGGATTCCTTCTCCTACATCTTTTGAAGCACTCAAGAATAAAGAGTTGGAGATGCTGTTCCTGATCATTCTCATGATGCACACAAAAGGAGGGAGCATTCAAAAAGGGGGAGCCTATAAGATGAAAGATTGTCGGTACCAGATCATCAATCTAGGGGGAGATTGAAGATCAATATATAGTTGACTTACCGGTGCTGATCACGATAAAAGACGTTGATAATAATAGACTAAGGGGGCGTATTGTTGGGTCTAAAAAGGATAGTCTATATTATTAACATAGTCAAAGTCAACAAATGTCAACGTCACTGTCAAAGTCATCGAAAAGTCAAACAGACGCGTTCGAGATAAAGAACCGAGACAAGACGTTGAAGATATAACTGACTAGGAGTTTATTGTTAATAAATATATTTTGTGTCAACAAAATATATTTATTTATGTTTAAGTCATTTTTATGTTTTAATCATAGTCTAGGGGGCTAATTGTCATTAAGTCTAATTGTCATTAGACTATATATAGCTAGAGTCATTAGTGTGTTTAGTTAGCTTGTATGAGCTAGGTTTGAGGGTTTTCATGTAATTAACATCTTATGCAAATCAATATGGATCAAATGGGGATTTTTCATTGATATTCTTATGTGTTCATCCAAGTTCTTCATATTTTATCATTTTGATCCAAATCTTCATTGCTATTTGATGATTCAAGTGCTCTTGGGACAACAGATGGGAGATCTCTTCAGCCAACCTATGGCATCTCGATAACCGACACACTTTAGATCTCTGTCGTTCAGATACGCCACTACGTTTGATCTGGGATCAAACTTCAAGCTTCCCATATTGACTACAGGTGAAACCGAGAGTTTGTTAGATCATAAGAAATTACTAAGCATTTAAAATTTTATAACTATAATTACTTTTATATATTTATTATTATTAATTTTATTTTTTTTAAATAGTTTCGCAAGTAATTTCGCACAAAGACACTATAGTTTCACAAAGAGTACGAAACTATAGTTTCACACAGTTTAGGTGAAACTGTCTGTCGAACCTACAATTGAGAAACTATAGTTTCGCACTAGAGAAACTATAGTTTCGCATGTGGAAACTATAGTTTCGCATGGACTAAGAAACTATAGAGTTGCAAGATCCGGTCGTAACTGTTCAGTGCACACGGGCAGCATGACTAGACAGTATGCACGGATCAGTGAGCTTTCGTTCAGTTTGGCACCATAACACCTTAGTTTAGTACAAAGAATGTGCAAAACCCAAAAGTCACAGATCTTATTTTTTTGACCAAAAACCTGATCAAATGCCATACAAAGGTTCAAAACCAGTTAATAGTCAAGGATTACCCGTTAGAATCGCAAAACACACTGCAACGATCGATTTAGAGTTCAATGAGAAAAATTCGATTCGAATTCAAAATTTTTTGAGAGTTTTGCAAATGGTGAAACAAAGGATGAAACTGTTATTTATACAACTTAGTTTCCCATAGGCCTAAACTATAGTTTGGCATGGATCAAGGTAAATTTCTATCGTGTGACACTACCAGCGAATATATAGTTTCGCATGCTCAACCAGCCAGCGAAAGTGTAACCTCGCATAGTGAAACAATAGTTTTGCACAGAGAAATTGCAGTTTCACAGGGACATTAAATTTAAAAACAAAAAGAAGATTTCTTTACCCACAAGATAGACTTAAGATAGGAAATAAGAAATAAAAAGAAAAGACAAGAGGAAATATAAGGATATCATACACGCTTTTGCAAGAAATCCTCTAGAGAATCAAGGATTGGCGGGATTGCCAATATGTTTGTTCATTTAAACCCATGCCTTATTATTTTCAACATGTAATATGTAGCTGTCTTTATCATGTTTTTGGTTTGATTAGAGAAACTCTAGTAACTTGGTCCCCACAGACACTTGTTAAAGCACCCATCCTGTCCTCATGGTTTATTGAGCAATATGATTAACTCTGCTTGATTTACTTTTAATATTTTAACAATGATCTTCATTTTAGAAGCACTATGACTTTATTTTGGTGAACAGATGATGAGAGCTCTACGTCTATACTCATGTATAACAAAGGAGATGATCATCTGAGCATGCTGATGAGAGCTTTAGGTCAATACTTACGTATAACTGAGAAGATCATCACTCTAGGTCAATGTTTACACATAGTAGTGGTGATAAGCACGAGATAAAATTCTGAAGAGCTAACGAGAAGCTTCAATTCAGAGAGAATTCTGAAGAGCTAGACTAGAAGCATTTATTGTGCTACTAGAAGCATCATTCAGGACTTAGGGATAGGGAAATTTGGGGATTTTACGGAAATCAAAACAGAGATTTGAGGCTCTCAACTTGTTTTTGACAAGGATTTGTAACTTTGTGTAGGCCAAGATGTCAAAGAGATAATCCTTATCACCGAGTACTTGAGCTTTAGTTTGGCTACATGATCACGGTTTACTTCGTTTCAGGCCACTGGGCCTATTGACATATCCCAACACCATGCCTTAGACCTCCTTCAGACACTCTCCAAGCTTCCTAAATCCTACACCTGAGAAATGATAATATTATATACACAAAAACTTTAAAAGAGCCAATTTAACCAAGATAAAGTCTATTCTCCCCCGAAATTTCTACAAAGTGTAACTAAAGAAATTTCCTCTTTCAAACTAGAATAAATTTTGGGGAAGTGTGGGTATCGAAGCTCCTAAGCACATAAGTCATTAAAATTATTTGAACTAAAAGATATAAAAATAGATTTATTTATTTATTTTTATTTTTTAGACTCAAAACACTAACGATATCAAATATTTATAGATTGTCGCCATAATTTGCTCTTAGAAAGATATTAGACCCAATATGTTGATCAATTCATAAAACCAAGGTTTATCAAAAGTTTTTGTGAAAAGATCGCCCTTTTGACTTTTGGTCTCAATGGGAATAATATCTATAAACCCCTTTTCATGTGCATCGTGAATTGCATGAATTCTTGTTTCAACGTGCTTGGTGCGTGTATGATGAATTGGATTTTTGGTGATTCCAACAGCTGCTTCATTATCACAGAAAAGCAGTGTGTGTAGAAAATTAATAACGTAATCCATCATTTGATGTTAAATCCACAACACTTAACAGCAACAACTTGAAGTAGCAATATACTCAACCTCGCTTGTGTATAGAGAAACTGTTGTCACCTTTTTGCTCTGCCATGAAACATGACAATCGCCAAGATATTGACATCCATAGGTGATTAACTTTCTATCAAGCTTACAACCTCCATGATCGCTATCAGAATACGCATAATTTGGAGAACCCTTAAAGTACCAGAAGATACATTTAACAGCATTCTCATGAGTTCCTTTGGATTGGCTTGATATCAAACGTAGTAACACACAATAAATGTAATATCTAGACGACTCATAGTGAGATATATTAGGGATCCGAGTACTAAACGATAATGGGGAGCATCAACTGGCTTTCCATTGTCATCAGGGGTTAGGCAGGTTTGTGCAGAAAATGGAGTGAGCTTGGAAGAAGCATCACTTATGTTGTACTTCGATAGGATTTCCAGAATGTACTTTTCTTGATGAATGAGAATTCCATCTAGCTTTTGTTCGACCTGTAATCCTAAGAAGAAGCACATCTCCCCCATCATGCTCATTTCAAAGCGCTCTTTCATCATTTTTTCAAACTCTCTACACGGCATTTCATTTGTTGATCCGAAGATGATGTCGTCGACATATACTTGGACATGAGTACATCTCCATTAACCTCCTTCTTGATCAAAGTCATGTCTATAGTTCCGTGTGTGAAGCCTTTTTTTGAGAAGATACTGTGTTATGGTTTTGTACCAGATTCTAGGAGCTTGATGTAATCCATACAAGGATTTATCCAATTTGTACACTTTCTTAAGGAAATCTGGATCTTCGAAACCTGGTGGTTGACAAACATAGATCTCTTCATCAATGGCTCCATACAGGAATGCACACTTTACATCCATCTAAAAGACTTTGAAGTTTTTGTGAGCAGCATGAGCGAGAAAAATACGAATGGCTTCAATCCGGGCCACGAGGGCAAACACCCCTGTGTAGTCAATCCCCTCCTCTTGAGCAAATCCTTGAACAACCAGTCTTGATTTGTTTCTAACCACAACTCCATGATCATCTAGTTTGTTCTTGAATACCCACTTTGTACCAATCGGATACTTATTTGGAGGAAGATCAACTAGTTGCCACACCTTTAATTTTCAAAACTTTTAAATCTCTAATGGCATTGACTCCACCCTGCTTGCACCTTGAAGTGCATGGTCACATTTTTTGGAACAATTTGAGATAGAAAACAAGCAAAGTGACATTCATTGATAAGCCCAGATTGGCTTCGAGTTCTGATACCGTCAGATATTGATCCAATGACATAATCATGCGGGTGGACTTTTAATGTTTTGAAGCTAGTGTTTAGGGTTGAGGAATTGGATGAAGTGGGTTGTGGTGATGATGGTTGTGAGGTAGATGACAGTAAGGTGGATGGTTGATTAGAAAGAGGGTTTTGTGATAGTTGTGATGGTGTTGAAGGAATTTGATGTTCAGGTTCAGGTGGGAGATCTGGTTGTGGTTGAGGTTGTAGTTCTGGTTGTAGTTGAGCGGGAATGAAATGTTGACCACTTGATGAAAGAATGTTCAGGAAAGAATGGTAGATTGAATGAATTGAAAATGGTGTTTGAATCATAGAACCAATCCGGATCAGAACCAACGTTGGAAACATTGGACTCTTGCCAATCAACATAGAAAGATTCTTGCACAATTCTCATTCGTTTGTTGTATACTCTATAAGCCTTTTAAGCTAAAGAATATACAACAAAATAACATTCATCAGACATTGCTCCAAATTTTGAATTTTGAGCTTGAGTGTTCAACAACGTGCATGAGCAGCCAAAAGGACAAAAGAAGTTAATCAACGGTTTTCGCTTATGGAAGAGTTCATATGGAGTTTTCATCTTATCTTTCACAATTAGAACTCTGTTTAGAACATATGAAGCACAGTTGACTGCTTCTGCCTACAAAATGATAGGAAGTTTAGATTCAATGAGCATAGTCCAAGCAGCTTCAATGAGAAAGCGACTCTTTCTTTCAGTAAAACCATTCTATTGAGGTGTTCGTGCGGTGTTGAATTGTCTGAGAATCCCTTTGCTTGCACAAAATTAATCAAGGATCTGATATCTATACTCTTGTCCGTTGTCACTTTTGATCGCCAAAACTTTCTTGTTGCTAATAGTCTTAATAGTTAGAATCAGCTTCTACAACGCCTCTGCTATCTCCCCTTTGTGTGACAGGAAACGAACCCAAGAGTATCTAGAATAATCATCTTTTACAACAAGACAATAAGACTTTTTAGCAATACTTTTCACACTTATTGGACCAAACAAATCACAATGTAACAACTCATGAGGGTTAGAAATGGAATTTTCTTGTTTAAGCTTTTGTGATTTCTTGTGTTGTTTACCCTTAGCACAAGACATGCATTTTTCAACTACCGAAAAATCCTTTTGAGCTAATCCTCTAACAAGATTATTTTTAACCAATTTTTTAATATTTTTAAAATTCATATGGCCTAAACATCTATGCCAAAGAAAAGACTCAAAAGAGGAAGCTTTTGACAAAAGACAAGTCATAGTGGACGTAGATTCTTTGGAGTTCATATCAAGCAGATATGTGTCATTTTCCTTGGAGCTCACATAATCACCAAGTAATCTGGAATTGAAAATTCTGGCTTAAGAAACAAACATTTGTTAAACTTTAAAAGCACAGGAATATTCTTATAACAAATTTATGACACGCTCAGAAGATTGAATGCTAATTCAGGCATGAAATTTACCTTTTCCATGGTTAAAGAACCATTGGATACCTCACCTTAACCTATCATTTTACCTCCTTTCTTATCACCCGCAAAAGCAACATATCCTCCGTTTATTATCCGATAATTGCCACGAAGGTCCTTCAATCCGGTCATGTGCCTGGAGCATCCACTATCAACATGCCAAGTGCTATTGATAGTCCTTCTTGAATGTTCCTAGCAAATGAATTAGAGAAAATTATTTTGACACGGCGATCCAAACCTTAACTGGCTTGGTTCTAGGAGAGGATGAATTTGTACAAAAGAAACTATCCACAAAATGTTTTATCCTATTTCCTAAAGAACAATTATTTACAATCCTATTTGCAACCTCTGGGCAATGCTTAACAACATGATCATCTTTTCCACAGTTGAAACAATGAGATTTTCAACTTTTTCTTTTACCCTTTTGAGTTGGAACAGGATCCATGATAATCTCTTCCTCACACTCAGACCTAAGAGAATCACAATCACTGTAAATGATGTGCACTTCATGTGAATTGTTTTCTAAGTTAAATGATCTATCATGATTTACGAATTCTCTTATTTTTGAAATTTTACAATCATGTGAGGATGTTGTTTCACTTGGTGTAGAGATTCGAATAGGAGTGAAGGTGGGTATGGGAAGAGAGATGATTTTTTCAAAACAAATTGTTTTTGAAAAAATTTTATGGCCTTTACTGAGAACACCAACGTTTTCATTAACACTTGAAACATCAACTCCATTTGATTCAAACATTTTGGAATGAGAACAACTTGAATGTAAACTATCCAAACTACAATCTATGCTAGTGAAACTATTGTCTACAGGAGACTTTTTGAAATCTGAAGAACTCGAACTACAACTTCCAAGACCTCTACTTCCTCCATAATCATAATCTTCCCAGACCTCTTTAGGATTCACCCCTTCTAAACTTGCATACAAGCTATTAGTATCCTTTTCAATTAAATCATTTGTAGGGTGAGGTGTAGGCATTGGAGAATAGAAAAAGGTATTAGGAGGTGGGTAAACATAAGTGATTTCACCACAACCCAACCATATCTTAATTCTAGCCCCCCTTTGTTTGTTGTACAGTTCCTCTTGCTTCATACCAAAAATTGTCCATTTATCAAGTTTTATTTTAAGCTTCATAGTCTCAAATTCAGCAAAGTTACCCTTTCAGTCAAAGTATTAATTTCCATATTTCTCTTAAAAAGGGTTCTTTTTAAATGATCATTTTCCTTTAAAGCTTCATTTAATTTTACATAAATTTTGCTTCATTTTTTTTAAGTTTCTCGTTTATTCTTTTTAGTTCCCCTTTGTTTTCTTTTAATATATTGTTCACTTTATATTTCAAACAAATGAATTTGCAAGCAGATGAACACATATCTTGAATTACCTCATATGGAATCTCCATCACCTTCTTCTCAGCAGCTAGAGCCTTTACACAGTTGTAGACTCTTGATTCCCCTTTCAACTCCTCCTCACTCACAGCATTTGTAGCTTCAAACTCTTGCTCCCATTCATAATCATCCTTCATGCTGACCTTAGCCTCGCTCTCCTTCTCCTCTTTCTCACAAACATTTTTCAATTTGTCTTTCACTTCACTCTCCATCCTTCTATCTGCTTCACTTGTTACAACCTCTGTAGTTTCAGCTACCAGGGTATGATTGATTTCTTCTTCAGTCTCTGCTAACTCAGCACTCCAGTCGAAGTTGGTTGGAAGAGCTGTTTCTTTCTTCTTCTTGCTCTCTTCTTTATCATCTATTGGAATGACCCAGTTAACCCCCGTTCCTGGTTCACTGACAATGGGAGATGGACATTCTGTTTTGAAATGCTCGAGCTGTTTGCATTTGAAGCATCTGAGCTTTGATTTGTCAAATCCAACCTTCGCATTCTGTTTTCCAAAAATTGTTTCTTCCTGTTCTCTCCATGAATCTTCTTGCCCTTAGAGTGATCATAGTCATCTACCAATAAAGATTAGCCTCTTCCAGGTCATCAGGATTCACCTGATACATGTCTTCCACTGTCATTCCTCTTCCCTTCAGTTTACCAGCCACCAGAGCCTCATAACTATCCACGAAAAGACCAAATAAAGCCATACTCCCTGATGAAATCTATGGAAGATTTTGTGATTTTGATGTAGATCCACCACCAGTGGCCTTGTCAAAAGTTCCATTCATACCACTATAAGCTGACATGTGCATTGATGAATCTAAACTCGATGATATAAGAGCTGCATTCTATGAGTAAGTTTGAGATGGAAGCATTGCTTTGTTGTATTCTCTCTGTTTTAGATCTAACTCGAAGGACATCAACTTGTTGATTATGTCCATGAGCTTGTAATCCAGAAATCCCCTTTCTTGCCTCAACATCCTTACCTATAAACTCCATTGAGGTGGTAAAGAATCCAGCAGTTTTGTTACTTGTTCATTGTTAGATAGCTTCTCATCATACTTCTTTAATGTGCTTGTAACAGATAGAAAACGATTGGTCAAATCAGTGAGACTCTTATTCTTGTGTCCAACAAAAGAGTTGAATTCTTTTTCAGCTTGACCGGCTTTATCCTTGACCAACTCCTCATTACCATCATGGAATTCACACAACGCATCGTGCCAAGCCTTAGCACTTTTATATTCATCAAATCTATTGTAGATCTCTGCCTACAGGCACAAGGTCAGAGCACCAAACACCTTCTGATCGATCAATCAGCTTGATGTCTCTTTCTGAATATTTTGTCGGATCCGCAATTTGAATAGTCACATTGCCTTCTATTGAAATAGGAACATAAGGCCCTTTCATAATTGGTTCCTATTGAGTGTGATCAGTATACAAGAAGAAAGCTTTTAAACATCTTTTCCAGTCATCAAAGTTGTCACCATTGATTAGCTTTGGAGGTTTGTTTGGAGCCACACTCTCAAGATCAACAAGGGTAAGGCTTGTCATTTTTGAAATTTGATTAAATAAAAAACCAGTAGTTTCGCACAGGAAATAGTAGTTTCACAAGATGTAGTTTCGCAGATAGAATATAGTTTCGCAGAAAGTTTCTATAGTAGTTTCGGATGCAGTTTCACCCATAACTATTGAACTTTTGTTCAAGGGAAATGGACAACAGTGTCGCAAGAAAACTGATCGGGCTAATGAACTTTTGTTCTAGGTTCGTAAAGGAATCACAACTACCAAGTTTCTGTAGTTTTGTAGAATAATATTGCACAAAGAACTGTAGCTTCGCACAATGAGTCTGAAAACCATGTATTTGTGAAAAATGACCCAAAAATCACCAAAACTCACTCAAATCACAACCAATTTGGAATCTTTTGATTCCACAAGTTTCCCAAGTTCACACCACACCTTTTTCAATCAATTTCCATGGACAACAAACATAAAACAGCTCCAAAAAGATTGAGAAGGTGAATATGTCAAAACTAATCAAAAAACACAAACAATTAAGACCACAAAGGATCTGATACCATATTGTTGGTCCAGATGATCATTTGAACGTGCTTTTGATGAAGATTTAACACAATAATCCATAAGATATCACTATATATAATAGCTTGTGGACCAAGTAAAGATAAAAATGAACACAAATCAAACATAACCCATTTGCAAAACGATTTGTAATGATGAAGAAGAATAATGCTCAAAGATGACAGATATAAGCTCCTAGCAATACATAATCGAACAGTAGACTCAAATCAGCAATATCATTAAAGTTCCAAGAGTTACAAAATGAGCAACAAGCAAACATATTTATACAGGACATAGTTTCGCATACTGCGAAACTGTATGCACTATGGCATGTGAAACTACCGGGCAAAGCTCTAGTTTCGCATTAAGTTTTGCATGCCACAGAATACAAAATAAGACAAATCTAAACTAGATCCTATTACAAGAATATCTAAGCTATAACAAACAATGACTAAACCAAAACAAAGGGCGGGGTGAATACCACCCTATACTTGATCATCATGATCGCAGATCAATCTTCGGGTAGAAACTAGATCCTTGAAGTGGATCAAACAGATCATCGATTCTTGGTAATAGGTATCAATTGCTGATAGTGAATTTGTTCAACTCTTGGTAATTGATGCACATTCTGAACGACCCATCTTTCTTTTTGACAAATAAGACTGGTGCTCCGCTCCCCATGGCGAGAAGCTTGGTCTTATAAATCCCTTATCCAACAATTCTTCTAATTGCTTGGACAATTCTTGCATCTTCGAAGGCGCTAATCGATATGGTAATCGGGCAATAAGAGCAGCCCCAGGTACCAAATCGATTCGGAATTCAATTTGTCTAGATGTGGGTAATCCAGGCAGGTCATTAGGGAAAACATCTGGATAGTCTCGCACAATCGGTATATGTTCGAGCTTTCACTCCTCATTCTTAGTATCCATCGCCTTGGCAAGAAATGCCAGATACCCTTCACGTAGATACTTTTAAGCCTTCATTACTTTGACAATCTTTAGGGTAGGCTTCCTTTTATCACCTTGGATAGTCAAAATTCCACCGCTTGGAATAGGAAGACGAATAATCTTCTCGTAGCACACCACCTCAGCATGATGCTTTGACAACCAATCCATGCCCATGACGATATCAAAACTACCAAGCATAACGGGTAGGAGGTCGATGCTAAATGAATGACCTTCTAATTGCATAGTGCACCCTTTAACTACATCACTTGCTTCAATTATCTTTCCGTTGGCTAGCTTGATAATGTATTTCTTATTTAATTTACTAGATTTAAGGCCATGTAATGGTTCAAAGTTCTTTGACACAAAACTCATATCAGCTCTAGTATCAAATAATACAGATGCGAAATGATTGTTGACAAGGAATGTACCACTAACAACGGATGGTTCCTGTCTTGACTCATTGGCATTCATCTCAAATGCCCCGCCCTTTGCACTTGATCCCTTTAGCTTGGGGCAATCCTTCTTGTTATGACCTTCAGCTCCATATTCAAAACATCCTCACCCAGTTCTCTTGGGCTTCTCAGTCAACCTCACTTGACAATTCTGAGCTTGATGTCCATACTTGTTACACCTCAAACACACATTCACATTCCAGTTACCACCATGATGAAGATTACACTTGCTACACCTTGGCTGTACGCCAGCTTGCCTCCTTGCCTTCGACAAGTTAGTAGCATACATCTTTCCTGATGCAACCCTCTGTTTCTTCTAATATCCAGTTTGGTTCTTGAAATTTTTGGTCCACTTCCTCTTATTCTCCATAGACCTTTTATCAGACTCAACAATGGGATTCTTTCCAGTATCTCCTTTCTTAACCAGCACACCTCTCCGAATAGCATCATCCGCCAATGAATTAGCTAACACCACTATGCTCTGCATTGTATTAGGGTTTGATGCTATATCCATGCCTCTAATCTAGGTTACCAATCCCCAAATATATCTCTCAATCCTGACGTAGTCTGGAGTAACCATCCGAGGTACATGTCTGGCAATATCATTAAACATGGAAGTGTAGGCTCTAACTTCCACACCTTCCATTTTCAGGTTCCAGAACATAGTTTTTATCTATTGTAACCAATTGTGAGGACAACACTCCTTAAGCAACATTTGCTTCAATTGGTTCCAAGAGAGACCAAACGTCGCTTCCTCTCCTAGATTTTGAACTTGCAAATTCCACCAGCTTAAAGTTTCATCTTGGAATGAACATGTGGAATACTTCACTCTCTGATCAGCATAATGGTTGCTGATTGCCATCACAGATTCCATCTTCTCTATCCATCTAATAATGTCAAGAGGAACTTCAGCTCCCGAAAAGATTCATGGATTACATGCTTGGAATATCTTGTAAGTACAACCCTAAGCTTGAATACCAGAGGGATTTCCACTGGAAGTGCCTCCACTAGAACCACCCATGGTGCCATGTCCTATACCACGCCCCGAATTTGCATCATGCTACTCGAGTGTAGAGTTTACATTGATGATCAAGTATAGGGTGGTATTCACCTTGCCATTTGTTTTTGTTGTTTAGTTATAGTTTATGATAGCTTAGATATTATTGTAGTAGGATCTAGTTTACTTTTTTCTTATTTTGTATTCTGTGGCATGTGAAACTGCAAGCGAAACTGCATGCGAAACTACAGTATCGCCTAGTAGTTTCTCAAGCCATGGTGCATACAGTTTTGTAGTATGCTAAACTAGGTCCTGTATATATATGTATCTTTGTTCTTCATTATGTAACACTTGAAACTTTATTGATATTACAGATTTGAGTTCATTGATTGTTGGTATATTGCTAGGAGCATATATTTATTACATTTGAGCATTATTCTTTTTGTTCTTCACAAATCATCTTACAAATGAGTAGTATGTTTGCTTTGGGTTTATATTCTCTTATTACTTGGTCCACAAGCTATTAGACTTAGTGATATCTTATGGATTTCAGTGTTAAATCTTCATCAAAAGCACGTTCTAACGATCATCTGCACCAACAATATGGTATTAGAGCCTTTATGCTCATGATTGTTTGTATTTTTGGGTAGTTTTGACATATTCACCTTTTCAATCATTTCGGAGCTGTTTTATGTGTTTTTTTCCATGGAAATTGATTGAGGAAAGTAGTGTTAGCTTGGGAACCGTCTGGAATTATCAGATCTCAAATTCATTGTTATTTGAGTGAGATTTGGTGCTTTTTAGTTCATTTTCGCAAAAAGAGGGTTTTCAGATTCATCGTGCGAAACTAACGTTTTTAGTGCGAAACTATAGTGTGAAACTATGGATCCTTGTTGGTTTTCATTCCTTTGCAAATCTAGAATGAAAGTTTTGTGGTCCGATCAGTTTTCTAGCGAAGCCATCCTAATTCTTCTTTGAACGAAAGTTCAATAGTTTCGGCCGAAACTACAGCCGAAACTAGTTACGAAACTAAGTTCTGCATGTGAAATTTGCTCCTACAAAACTACTGTTTTCTATGTGAAACTAGCCACTTATGTGCGAAACTACTGATTCTTTGACTTAATCAAAATTTCAATGGCAACAAGTCTTACTATTGCTGATCTTGAGAGTGTGGCACCTAACAGACATCCTAAGCTAATCAGCGGTGACAACTTTGATGATTGGAAAAGGTGTTTAAAAGATTTTTTCCTATACATCAATCACACTCAATGGGAGTCAATTGTAAAAGGACCTCATGTGTCTGTTTCAGTGGAAGAAAATGTGACCATTCAAATTGCAGATCCAAAAAAATACGCTGGGAGAGACAATGAGCTGATTCATCGAGATCAAAGGCATTCGGTGGTCTGACCTTATGCCTATCAGTAGAAATCTACAACAAATTTGGTGAATATAAAAGTGCAAAGGCTTTGTATGATGCATTGCGCGAGTTCTATGATGGTAATGATGAATTGGTCAAGGATAAAGCCGCCTAAGCTAAAAAAGAATTCAATTTTTTTGTTGGACACAAAAATGAGAGTCTCACTGATCTCACACACCATTTTTTGTCTGTTACAAGCACACTAAAGAAGAATGATGAGAAGCTCTCAAATAGTGAGCAAGTCATGAAGCTGCTAGATTCTCTTCACCACAATGGAGTCTACAAGTGAGGATGTTGAGGCAAGAGAGGGGATATCTGGATGGATATTATCAATAAGTTGAAGTCCTTTGAGTTAGACCTGAAACGACAAGAATACAATCAGGCAATGCTTCCATCCCAAGCTTACTCACAGAATGCTACTCTTTTTCATCTACCTCAGATTCATCAAAGCATGTGTCAGCTTATGGTGGTATGACTGGCACTTCCGACAAGACTACAGGCAATGGATCAACATCAAAATCGTCAAGTCTTCCATAGGTTTCTTCAGAAAGCATGGCATTATTTGGTCTCTTTGTACATAGTTATCAAGCTTTGGTGGCTGGTGAACTAATGGGAAGAAGAATGACTATAAAAGACATGTATTAGGTGGATCCTGATGATTTGGAGGAAGATGATCTTCAATGCCTATGGCTATGATCACTTTAAAGGCAAGAGAAAGAACAGGAAGGAAGAATTTTGGAAGCCAGAATACAAAGGTTGGATTTGATAAATCATAGCTGAGGTGCTTCAGCTGCAAACAGCTAGGGCATTTCAAGAGAGAATGTCCATCTCCTATCATGACTAAACCTGGAACGGGAGTTAACGGGTTATCTCAGTTGAGGATAAGGAAGAAAAGAAGAAGAAGAAGGAAACAACTCTGCTAACTAACTTTGATTGGAGTGTTGAGTTAGCTGAAACTGAAGAGGAGATCAATCATACCCTGGTAGCTGAGATTACAGAGACAGTAAAGAATGAAGCAGAAAGGAAGTGGGAATGTGAAGAAAAAGGAAGTGTGAAGAATGGTTATTGAAAAGTTGTAAGAGAAGAAGAGTTGAAGGTGGAATCAAGGGTGTGTAATTGTGAGAAAGCCCTAGCTGCAGAAAGGAAGATAATGAAGATTCCATATGAGGTAGTTCAAGATATGTGTTCATCTGCTTGCAAACTTCATCTGTTTGGAATTTATAAAGTGAATAACATATTAAAAGAAAATGGTGGGGAACTAAAAAGGGTAAATAAAGAACTTAAAAAGAATGAAGCAAAATGTTTGTAAAATTAAATGAAGCTTTACAAGAAAATGATCATTTAAGAAATCTTTTTGAAAGAAACATGGAAGTAAATGCTTTGACAGAAAGGGTAGCATTAGCTGAAGTCGAGACCACTAAACTTAAAACAAAACTTAATAAATGGACTATTTCTGGAACGAAGCTAGAGGAACTCTATAGCAAACAAAAAGGAGCTAGAATCAAGACTGTTGAAGCTCTTGGAAGATTAACATTTTGTCTATTTTGTCTTTTTAACTTTTTGTCATAGTATAGGGACTTAATTTGTAAATATATGTTCCTATGTTTATTGATAGTATAAATAGGATATTTTATGTATTGTGCAAGGTAGACATCTAAGACACCTTAGAAAAACAGTTAGAACAGAACGAACTACAACCCGTACACATTGTATCCTGTGCATTTGTTACCAATGAAATCTATGAATTTTTTATGTAATTGCATGTGTTTGATTACTTTGTGTTTTAATGATCATTGAGTTAAGATATCATCACAGATTTGATCCTTTTGAACCGATCAATTGGTATCAGAGCCTTCGGTTTAGTGATCAGAGCCTATCGGCATTTTTGAGCACTTTGAATCACTTGAAATCTATGTTTATTGCAATTTGATGAATTAATTATTGTTTTCAGTTGTGTTTCATCTATAGAAACATGATTTGAATCACAATTTTTTCAGATCTACGTAATTGAACAAATTTGTGTTCGAACTGTTTCTTCATTTTCGGACGTCAATTCAATTAGAAAACAGATGTTGTTGTTGTTTGATCAATATGAAGATTGAAGAATATGATAATCTATCTACTTATACCTAATTGGAAGTTTTTAGATCAATTTAACAAGTTTTGAAGAATTTCATAAGATCTGCGTTGTTGAAGTGCGATGAATTAGGCATTGAGTTGTGAAAAACTGCTGAAATTGACAAAGTCGTTCAGATGTCTGACAACTGTTTCGGCGTTTTTGAACTGTTAAGGCGTTTTCAGTTTAGGCGTTTTACCACTATTGAGACGTTTTGTGACTGTTTCAGGCGCTTGGATATTCAGACTTATCAGTAAACACTTGAAACTTTTAAAAAAAAAACAACTAAAATCCAAAAAAATCTTTTCATTTCATAGTTTCTTTTTAAAATTTTAAAA